>JAQBSW010003419.1:0-83584 GCA_029291075.1 Eudiplozoon nipponicum | reverse complement strand
TCGTTTTTTTAACTGATTTAAATAATCTAAATACTGTTTTAATCATTTGTAAAATTAGGCACACGGAGCGCTTTGCGAAGTTACAGATAATGAGCATGATGATGATGGTGATGATGATGATGATGATGACGATGATGATAACAGCGATGCAAATAAATGTGTAGATGCTGTTTCAGATGGTGATGTTAAAATTGATGTTAACTGTGCAAGTGGTGGTGAAAATGATGTCGGTTCTGATGTTGGCCAAAGTAACAAAGATCCGTTGCTGCTAAAGAGAGAGAACGATAGACGCAGGGAACTAAGAGAAAGGAAAAAAATATTGAAACGAAAAAAGTTGAAAAGGAGAAAACGCCTCGAAAAAGGGTCACGTAAGAGTCTATGTATCACTCCGTTGGGCCGACTTTTGGCTGATCTGCCCGTCGATTTGGCACTCGGTCGAATGCTCATCATGGCCGCCCTATTTCGTACTGTACGCTCGGTGCTGAGTTTGGCTGCTGGAATGTCCGTTCAGTCGCCGTTGACTGCATCTACAGGCAGAGGGAAAACTTATGCGGATGGTTCTGGCATGCGGATGCGTCGCGCTGAGATGATGGAGTTGTATGAAAGTACTCATGGCGATCCTTTCACTACAGTCAATCTGTTTGATGCTTGGATACAGGTCAGGACGGACGAATGCCATTTTAATGCTATTTTAAGCTATTAATTTTTTAGTCAGTTGTATGCAATGGCGTGAAAAGGCTGACAGCGTTGTAAGCTACGACACGTACAGGCTCATATTTTGGATGTTGTCTCGGACGTTGCCATATTCTGAAGGCCAAACGAACCGCGTTTTGGTTTTAATATACACCTAAAATATATATTCTCAAAAATGAATTTAAGAAACATTATAAACTGGACATAATTTCTACCGATCCATTTATTCAACTAATATTCTGCAAAATAAAACATAATATGGAATCAAAATAGAAAAATGTATTTAAATTTAACTAAACGACCATTGATTGCATTGGTGGTGATAGCAATTATTTATGCCAAGGTTGTGAGCTTTTGGATAGTACTTGAATAGCTCCAAATAAAGACGCAACCGGTCAACTGCATGAATTGCCTTTTCGACACTGTACGATTCGTAGTTTATACTGGCAACTGCATACATGATGGGATTGGTGTTTATAGAAACCCCGCAACAATAGATAATGTTTGTTTTCTAGAAATGATACTTCACATAATTCGGAATGATGTTAGATAAGCCTTGTGGAAATGTCATTGCACAGACAACTTACTTTGAATAGTTCTAGACATTTTATTGCAACAGCAGTGGATCCCATGTATGATCTTTCGAGTCAGTTGCTTAACCTTATTTGTTCCTCAGGTGCCTGAGGTCTCTGTAGCATCCTTGATTTTTATTTTGCTGTGGTTTTTGGTTTCGATGAACTCCTAGTTTTTGACGCTGACTTAAAGCATGATTAATTGATTAATTACATTAATATGTTAGGCCCCTTTACATATATCAGTATTGCTGCTTTTGGTTTCTTGCCTCGGGAACCGTTTGATCATTTAATACTTTTCTGCAGTTATGCTACTATCTTTGATTTTGTTGCTGACTTATCTTTGATTTAAACGAAACTAATTGCTGCAACAGAATTGAGTGAATCGATTATATAAGCCTGAAACGCTTGAGGCACAATAACGAATATTTGGAAGCATATTCCTGGAACAGGTACCGCAACGTCATACAACCAGTATTAGATCGAACTTCATTTCCAGTGGTCAGTCTTCATCATCATACACAGCCCTACGAAGGCGAAAAGTGACTAACGTTTCACTACCATATAACCATAAGAAGCGAAAATTATTAGTGAGATTTACGAGCGAGAGAGAGAATATATTTTTCAAGATAACTCACAGAAGCGAGGGAAACTAAACCTCTTCACAAGACCATTATGGTCAAGTCAGCATTAGGGCAAGGCAACATCAGCAATACAACTTCCTTGCGGCTTTCAGTGTACCACGTCATAAACAAACCAAACCTCGCAGCTAACTTGGACCTAATAAGAAAAGAAAGTCACGAAGTTTTTTCTACCATACATCTGAAGCAAGATCGTCACTGAGTTCGATTCGATGCCATATCGCTAAGGGTTCCTAACCAAGTACTATGATGCGCATGTGGACACTATCCTGACAGACGAGTGGGTCCCATACTACCCAATTTGAATGCAAGTAGCTTCAACTGTTTCTACCAGGTCAAAATCTGCCCACCTTGTTTCTTATGCCGATCTGGTGCTGGATGAGAGTGTTTCGTACGAATTGTGTGGAAGCCTTCGGAGTGACAGGACGAATCAGCATCCAGCCATCATGAAGTCGAACAGAGCACGTACTTCGAAGAGTTCTTAGTTGGTTTCATTTTCACTAGCTTTGTTTCTGAGAAACGAAATTTTGTAAATTAATATGCAAAAGCTGAAAGTAAACCAAAATACAAATGCGTGAGCATGTTTCCACATATCGTCTTTGTTAAAAGCGGAAGGTATTGCATTGGGTTCGATACTTTTGTACTCCATTGTGTTTTTATACCGAGGTTAGAGCATATATCGAGAAAAAATGCAATTGCAAGACTTATCCTTTTTAAACTATAATCTGAAAATAAATTTCGTTGCTGAAAAACGGAAAATATCCTGCAATAATCGTCAATAAGTGTGATAGAATATTAAACCTGTTTTGTCTGGCTACGCCACTGATCATTACAATTGTGCCGGATTAATAGAGTTACAAATTAGCTATTCTAACTGGAACGTGTTGGTATCACCACGCTCTGCTACCACCGTCGTAAAGGCCATCCCCTCCTCAACGTGGTACGACGGTGTCAACCATGTCTCGATGGCCGATCGTACATGGGCTAACGGGGCTATGGCGGTGGTGTCACCAGGGCGTGGTGGATTTCCGACCGGCAATCGGATCTCCTATAAAATACCACATGAGCCCGACGACGGCACCATGACTCGGCGTGTGTTCCCCGCCACAAAAGGGTTCAACAGCCACAGGATTACATGGACTCCTGGACAGTACCCCGTACTTCCGAATGGCGAATGAGCTCTCAACAGCCACCGGCAACCATGCGACTTACTGCTGCCTTGCAGACTGCGCTTGGATGTGCAAAGGCTAGAGGTGCGTCCTCGATCAAAAAGCCGAGTGGTGAGGGGACACCACTTGTACCAAATTCCCAAGAAACTCCATGAAATGTCACAAATACCGTTCATGCTACGGCGTCCCCGGCAAGCGACGCGCTCTGTATCAGCGCGAATACACCTATTTATTTCGGGTGTTGGAATGTTCGA
This sequence comes from Eudiplozoon nipponicum, assembly GCA_029291075.1. Lineage (NCBI taxonomy): Eukaryota > Metazoa > Platyhelminthes > Monogenea > Mazocraeidea > Diplozoidae > Eudiplozoon > Eudiplozoon nipponicum. The sequence goes on along the minus strand of JAQBSW010003419.1, from coordinate 80,255 downwards.
TGTTCCGAAATGGCTGCCAACCGCCCGGCATGGAGAGGTATAATCCGGGATTTCTATGGAGCCGGCTTATCCTCCAAAAGGAGTCAGCCGCAGTAAAGTAAAGTAAGTGTTGGTATCAAAGTAAGCCGAATAACCTACAACTAAATGTTGATATTTGCATTTACCACTTAGAATAGACTCGTCTTTTGTTTTAAGTTCGTCAATCTTAAAGTTGTGGCGTTGATTCGTTCTGTCTAGTTTTAAACAATAGGACTTTCCAGCCTGATGAACGGATATTAAAAGACTATGTTGTTAAAATGTAAACTTCCCGCATACTGTGTTAGAGCTTAAAGCGACTGTTGGCAGCGTTATTTTGCTGACAGTCACGCGAGCGAGTGAAGCCTCTTTGAGCCGATTCGCCAGTCTCTACATGCGCACTTCTGACATTTCAATAAGTCAGTTGGATTGAGGAACAGTATGCAAAATTATAATGCGAGAAAAGGTACACAGCAAGCATGAGTCGAATAATCACGCAAAGCATCATTCACGCGACATGGGGGTGCTTTTGTATGCCACACATCACTATGCATTGCTCTAAATGCTGGTCCCTTGTTGTGAGGGTCTAATTATGAAATTGCACAAATGTGACATCATGTCTCGTTAGACTTTAATTTGACGGATGCAATAATAAGATCAGTGAAGTCATAGAACGACCGGTGGAGCTTAGACTGTTTTATGGGCAATTTTATAATTTACCCTGCGGGAAATAGAGTTATATAATTATTCCTCTCATGCTGACAGATTCGGATGCTACAGTCGATTCTACTGATTGCTGTCAGTATTTTCTAGCTAGCATGCACTAACTTCCTGGGAAAGTGGTGTCGACGGTGAACAACGCTGCTGCCCTTTTTGTATTGGAGCGGAAATCTCTACACTATACACACACACACACACACTGGGCACACAGTTACCTTTCGGGTGGTTTGGTGGAGAGGCGAGGATTTTGTGTCCATATGGCTCCGGACTAAACTTCTTTCTTTGTAAGATGTGGATCTGAATTTATGCACCAAGCTTCACTCTTTCTGCGGTGTAAAATGCATAACGGCAAAAGGCTATTTCTCATGCTCGCTTTCGCTTTAATATCTGATGCTTCCATTCTGCCTCACCGTACTTTCGTTTGCCTATGTTTTTTTTTATTATTTTTTACTTATTAGCTTAAAGCAAGTGTTGCCGAATCTGCACTTTCTGCTCTTCCTGATGGTAGAGGCGGCCACGTGTCTACAGCTTGGCACAAGAAGTCTGCTGATGATCTTGCGTTTGAGGCTGAAATTGAGGATCCAAGACGTTGGTGTCGTCGTCTCGGTGTTGAAGAGCAACGTCTGCATGAGATGGTTCGTCTCAGAGAGCAATTTGCCTGCCTTCTTAGAGATACTGGTTTGTCTGGCGCAACTGACGCTGTTTCGAGACGCGAGCGTCCGAGGCAAAGTGTCAAAAAGGATGATTCTGGTTGCATGGAGAATAAAAAAGGAAACTGGCATCATCGGGGCGGGGATAGTGGCACAAATTCTAGTTCCGGTATTCAAAAGTATTGGCGAGAGCTGAACAAGGCGAAGCGTCGCGAACGGATGCAAACTAGAAGCCGGCGTATGCTCACATTGCAGGACAATGTAAGAAATCTAAGGAGTTTTGTGTCAAATTTGTTGGTCTATGACAATAGTCTCGGAATTCGGGTTGTGTTTGGCGGAAGCGCAAAAAATGACTTCTCTCTTTATAATGGGACTTTCACTATTCGTGTCAATGAATCATGTTATTTAACAAAAATTGTTTGCGCGGGTGGTGGTAACAATTCTTTAAATCAAGTTTGCGAGCTTGAAGTAAACACCAATCCCATTGTATTTAACCAGGCGTCGAACAACGCCAACAAAACTACCGCCAGCCCGCAAGGAAAGGTCGAAACGCGTCAGTTGCGTTGCGGCTGGCGGTAGTTTTGCTATTTTGTTCGACGACTGGATCAATGCTAATGAGGATTGAGTGTTTATCAAGCTCACAAACTGATTTTGAAGAATCATGTTATTCTTGTTTAAGTTTGGGCTGGTAATATTTATTATTGCGACTGGAGCGTTGTTATTTATTATGAGAATTTTCAATCGTGTTTACCTTGATTCAAACGCCGAATCTGCGGTTTTGTTAGACGGCTGTCACAAATACGCCATGATTTTGTAATCAAGGAGCATTAAACTCACGCAGTGCTACTGATATGCATTAAAATAAATTAAAAGCGCCAAACTAAAAGTTGGTCTATTATGTAATATCTACACTGGTATGTAAAAGTTTAAATGGACCAATTTTTTTCATTTTTGACAGTTTTCTCAATGTTTCGTGCTTTTTGCCGAATACATCGCTAGTAGTAACTCCATAATCACACAAATAGTCAATACAGGGCCCAGTTTCATGCGATTTCAACGTCACTTTTTGGCTATTAAGCTATGTTTCTCATACAACAGCGATTACATAAATTAATTCAATTAGATACTGTTCGTGGTGGAGAACTAGTATATGTATGTAATTATGTATAAGGTGTCACGCACCTAGTAACAAATTAGTTCAAATATGAGCAGAATGATAAACTACAGACGGCATGAATGGAGAGTATAATCTCGTGCACAATCGTTTGGAGCTTACATGCGACTCATCAGTAGTAGCCGGTATTACGACCTTTCTCCACACTGTATTTAGGTGAGAAATTTTGGAAAATAAGATGGTACAATCTCCAATACGAATATGTACACCTGCGGTAGTGGAGTTAACTTTATACAAAGTCTTCGGCTATACGATTTCAAAGCCAACTCACTGCTTATAATATAAATGCCAAGTATGGACAGGGTATTAATACCATGACTATTGTATCAGAACACGATACCATCATAATGGAACCAAAAGGGAACATGGTACCAAAACTATGATTTCCGAGTCGGTACATGGTACCAAAAAAATGGATTTGAATGTATGCTTTTTACAAATAATTTTGAACGCCTGTTACTCCAGAAATTTTATACACTCTGTCCTTGATCGATATCAGTGATTACATTTAGCGGTAATAATGAAATCATTCAATTAAATGTAAAACAGTTAGATACTGTATGTGGCGGAGAACTAATACATATGCAGTAATGTAATAGGAATTACGCACCTAATAACAGAATAGATCATATATATGACCAGAAGGATAAATCAAAGACAGCATGAGCAGGAAGTATAAACTGTGCCCATTCGTTTCGTGCCTACTGACGACTCCTTAGTAAGTGTCGGTATTACGCTCTTTACCGATTATATATTTGGGTGAGAAATTTGGGGAAAAAGGGCGTTACCATTTCCCATGGGAATGTGTAAATTTGCAGTTTTACCGATTCCTACTAAAGTAAGCATAAACGAATGTGCACAAGATTTTACTTTCCGCTCATACTGTCTTTGGTTTAACCCTCTGGTCATATCTGAACTATTTTGTTACTAGGTGCGCAAAACATAATAAATAACTTGCATATATATATATATATATATATATATATATATATATATATATATATATATATATATATATATGCCCCAAACTGTATCTAACTGTTATATATTTCATTGACTGATGTCATGATTACCGCGAAATGTGATAACTGATATCGATCAAGGCCAGAGTGTATGGATTTACTGGAGTAACAGGTGTTCAGAATATTTGTAATTCTCAATTTGGTGAACTATAGCATACATTGAAATCCATCGTGTTGGTACCATATATCGACTCGGCAACCATAGTGTAGTACCATGTACCTTTCGGTACTATAATGTTGGTATCGGGTACTGACACAATAGCCATAGTGTTGGTATCCTTTACAGACTCGGTATATATATTATATAGAGTGAGTTAGCGTTGAAGTCGCATTGTCGAAGACTTTATATGATGTTAGCTTCACTATTGCAGGTTTACACATTCGTCTAGGAGATTGTACCGTCCTATTATCCCACATTCTTCACCAAATATATATAGTGGTTAAAGGGCGTAATACCGGCTCCTACTGATGAGTCGCCAGTAAGCACGAAACGAATGTGCACGAGATTATACTTTCCGTTCGTGCTGTCTTTGTTTTATCCTCCTGGTCACAACTGAACTAATTTGTTACTAGGTTCGCACCACCTAATACATACTTGAATAATTTAAATCAAAGCTGCGCACATCAGATAAATACGCATTCAATTTTGTTTAACCAGTTGCACCGACTATCAACGTGGGCTTAATGTTTATCTCAAGTACGCTAGTGTAATGCAAGTATTTATTATTACCATTTGTGCAATAATTGGTTTCTTAACGGTAATTAGTTTCCCGACAACACTGAACTCAAAGTTTCACTAGCATATAGTAATGTCGCTTGCATAAATGCATCACTGAGTATCAATAAAATCGGTGAAGATTGGGAAAGACTGTACACAATGTAACATTTTGCACGTTTTACTAATGTATAGTGGTTTTAGTCTGAAGATTACTTTCCAGCTCTTTTAAGTTTCAGTTAATGACAAGCCTGTGTTATCAACCATCTGTTACAAAAACGAAGCGCACCATCTCCAGAGAGAGAGAGCTAGTAAAAGGTGACTAGCGATACTTTCTTGTTAGTTTCGGAGCAGATCTCCCGCTAACAGACGGTCAATGGCCGTCTATCTTTCTATGCTTGTCCTTCTGCAATCCAATTTAGGGGCTGTGTATATGCAGCAAAATGGAGGTTCGTCAAACGCTACCTGTTCACGGAATAAGATCGCCGCTTTTACGTGTATTTATGGTCATTGTTAGCCACATTTTTAGTATTTCAATCTGATTGTTCATTTTAATTCTTCATTTTCTCTGAATCGTTAAATTTAGGCTACATTTGCAGAGGACGACGACGGTGATGATGACGAGGATGAAGATTTTAGTGGAAAGCGTCCTGGCAAAAGACGTCGATGTCGAGATGATGATGATAATCACGGAAATGATGGTATGATTTGTATTTATCGCAAATTCACTACAATACCAACATTGTACTATCTATTTTGATACAGTCTACGTATACGGCTCCCTAAAGGCAAAATAATAACAAGAACGATGCTTCACAACTCTTTAAATCAAGTTTGCCAGCTTGAAATAAACACCAATCCAATTTTATTTAACCAGTCGTCGAACAATATAACAAAACTACCGCCAGTTCGACGACTGGTTAAATACAATGGGATTGGTGTTCACCTCAAGCTCGCATCTTTGATTTGAAGAATGTTTACTACCACTCGCGCAATCAATAATTGTTTAATTGTGTTTCATAACTATCTGTCGAACATATATTTATTCAAGAAAAATTTTCGTGGGCACTGTGTTTGTAGAACGCCGATGAAGTGAAACCATACGTTTGTCTCTGCATATATAAACAGCTATAGATGTGTAAGATATATATTTTTTAGTTGCATAAAACTGGCATTTATGCATTTATCGATTAGTCTAAAAATACACAAACTATTTAATACCCTATATGAATTTTTAGAAAAACACCATAAATGTTCAGTAGCGCTTTCGTTCCATCTTATCAACTGATTCAATGGAGAAATAGAAGGAAAGAATTAACATTTTTAAATTGGAAAAAGCGATCCACATTAAAAGTACACCAAAATATGTATCTGTCCAGAATGTTCAAGAAGAAACATCACTAAGCATAGTTTTTCTTTGGAGCTTGGGAAGCTCCATGATAATGCTGGCGCACGAAAAAAAATTTTTTTCAACAGTTCTGAACAACTTCGATTTATTGCAATATATTCCAAATAAGAAAGCATACCAGCACGTAACATTAAATAAAATTGAAAAGCGGTTTGTTGTCATGTCCCAATTTTCCCCGAAAAAAAACATGTTTAGTTATTGGCGTACGTACAACACTATCTTTATTTACCCAAACTTTGTTATTATTTGCCTGCTAGACGTGATAAAATGTGTAGCTTATGCATGGCGTATCTGCTATATTAGGCAGGTTAATCGTTGGAGCAGCTTAAAATAACTAGAAATATATTATTAAAATTTTAGAACTAATTCATTTGTGTGTTCATTTGCAACCAACACAACTATGAATTTTATGGTGCATTGATAGTGAAGTATCAGCATATTAGGTTGATGTAATGCTGATTAGTAGTAGTAGTAGTAATAGTAGTAGTAGTAGTAGCAGTAATAATTGTAAAAGCATTAGTAGCATTGTTATTATTATTAGTAGTAGTAGTCGAAGTAATAGTATTATTATTAGTAGTAGTAGTACTAATAACAGTATCAGTTGTAGTAGTAGTAGCAGCAACAGTAGTAAAAGTAGTGGCATTAGTAGTTTTAGTATTTATAGTAATAGCAATAGTAGTAGTAGCTGTTGTTGTAGTAGTAGTAGCTGTGGTCTTACCAGTAGCGGTAGCAAGAGTAGCTGTATTAGTAGAAGAAACAACATCAGTAGCAGTTGTATTAGTAGTAGCCATACTAGTAGTATTAGTAGAAGTACCAGTAGCAGTAGTAGTGTTAGTAGTAACAATAGTAATAAACTTTTTATGTATAACTTACTATAAATATCCAGAAGAATTTTTGGCGAGCGTGTGATAACTCTTTTGTTGGTAAAGTAAGTATTTAATAGCATTGGAGCAACATTACCTGGTGCAAAAAAAAATTTTAAGCCTAGTTTACTATAATGTTAATATCTGTCATGCGTACAGCTTGGGCGCTGTTTTCTTCTGCTTAGCAGTAATTCGATAGTTGTGCATAGGCAGTGTTTTGAATCGAGTTTCTGTGCTGATTTTCATTAATGCTGTATTTGTCACCGATTGGCTTTGCTTAATTTGCACCGTGCACCTTGTCTTTTATGAATGCTTTATTTTCTATAGTGAGCTATTTTGATGCTGTTACGGTTGTGAGGTGAGGTCACTTTTAAAATCTAAAATATTTAGCAGCTATGGGTAGTGCTTATTTAGCATGTTTACATAGGTTTCATCAAGAAATTAGTAATTAATTGCTTGCATGGAGATCTGTATCTTTCACGCGGTGAGTCCCGCAGAAGCCTATGCTAGCGAAAAAGAGTTAACCAGGCTTCTTCATCAAAACCCGGTTTGCTACAAGACCCACAGTTTTTTGCCAATTCCAGTGAAGATTGATGAGTTAGGATAATGCACGGCGTGATCAAGTGACCGATATTGCGTATAAAATTCAGAAGCTTGAATTAATAGCATGATAATTGTTGGGCCCTGGCCAGTCATGCCGATAAGTTTGTCATAAATATAGCCATTGTGAAAGAGGTATAGTTATACCTCTTTTAAAAACTCATTGTCAAACTCCAGTGTATTTAGCCGATTTCAGTCATCACTTACTTTGATAACAAACATTTACATAAACGAAGTTTGTAGACGAATTGCGTTGGTGCACCGTTACCGGCTCAGAAGTCAAAGTGTACTTCAAGCGGCCTTTGTAGTTCATCGCGTGGCCATATGGTTCCAAGTGCTTTTAAGGCTTAGTGCGCAAACACGCCGATTTACAAAAATTGTAAGTTTGCATTTATGCATGCATTTCTGCATGTACAAGCGAATACCGAGAAAATTGCATTTGATTATCTGTGCTACTCACGAATTCTGTCATTAGACTTGCTTGTACATTGAAATAACTTTTTAACGCATTTATTTTTACTGCTTTATTTGACAAAGATTCGTGTAACGATGAAGCGTCTCGCTTGCGAGCATGGTTTCAATCGATGGCTCGAGGTTCTGCCTCACTGACAGGTGGTTTTAGTTCCAGTGACGGACTGGCTGCACCCTCGGTGCGTGACTTGGAATTAGTGTTGTGTCATGATTTAAATCGGTTAGTCGCTTGGGCTTCGGATAATGGATCTGGAGACAGCTCTTCGAAGAACAACCGTCACCTAACCGAGGCCGATTTGGCTTTGCTGAAGGTAGTCCTGGCGAGCGGTTTGTATCCGCAATTGGCAATTCCGGATCCGGGCAACAATTATCGCGTGGCGAATAAGGGCGGTGCAGCCGGCCCTGGTGCTGAGATGGTTTTTCACACTCGTGTAAGTAATTGGGCTATTTAAGTGGACAAATTAAATAACAACTAGGCGTGGAGAAAAGTGTTAAATGCTTGTTTAAGTAATTTATTGTGGAATTATATGTTTGCGAGCTTCAAGTAAACACCAATCCCATTGTATTTAACCAGTCGTCGAACAACATAACAAACCTACCGCCAGCCGCAACACACTGACGCGTTTCGACCTTCCTTGATCATGCATCAGAGTACGACAGCAAACTGACTATCGAGGATCAAACCGCATTGAATATATATGGAAATCAAAGTTAGATATTCGGCTCTCACCTCTAGCAGTCTCGCATACGTTGAACTGCTGCACAATGTATGCAAGACTGCTAGAGGTGAGAGTCGCAAATCTAATCTTGCTTTCCAGATATATGCAATGCGGTTGATCCCTCGCTTAATGTTGCCGTCGTTCTCTAATGAAGGAAGTAACGCATCAGTGCGCTTCGACGGCGTGCATTATTCATTGACGGTCGCAAAATACAATAGGATAAGTGTTCTTCGAAAACAAATTTAAAGAATTATAGGCCAGTTTGGACATGGCGACCAGTTATGTACGGATTTGATTTATCAACTAGGGTTAAGGATGAACATGATTGTGCTTTATAAACGGCTCTGGAATGCGTTCGCTTGCAAATGCTTAGAGATTTCCAGTGTGATTCTTGAAAGATAATACTTACATAAATTTTCATATTTTACTCATTTTTGGCATAATTTCATAGGTATGTAAGCCTGTATGTTAAACCGTTTACTGGTATCTGGCAATGTCCTCCTTTATGTGGTCAACATTTAGTGTCATCTTCAAAACAAATTTCAAACTAGCCAATCAGTTATGTCCTTCATCGAATTGTTACAACCAATTTATTCTATTAAATTCAATATATAACAGTTAAATACTGTTTGTTGCAGAGAACTAATATATATGCAAGTATGTATTAGGTGTTGCGAATCTAGTAACAAATTTGTTCAGTTGTGACCAGGAGGATAAACCAAAGACAGCATGAACGGAAAGTATAATCTCATGCACATTCGTTTCGGGCTCACTGGCGACTCATATATTTGGGTGAAGAATGTGGGATATTAGGACGGTACAATCTCCTAGATGAACGTGTAAACCTGCAGTAGTGAAGCTAACATCATATAAAGTCTTCGACAATGCGACTTCAACGCTAACTAAATCTATATAATAATGAGATTTTACTTTCCGTTCATGCTGTCTTTGGTTTGCTCTTATGGTGACAACTGAACTAATTTGTTACTGGGTTCGCAACACCTAATACATACTTGATTTGAGTAGTTGTTGTGCTGGAGTTATTTCTATTTTTATTAGTGAGACTAGCTATGTTATCATTATTTGTATTAGAAGTTGTGGTAGCAGTGGTAATATTACTATTAGTAGTTGTTGTATTAAAAGTAGCAGCTATGTTGATACTCGACCATATTCTGTGGTATAGCAGATTTATTTATATATCATTGTGCGGCAGGGTGGCTCAGTGGCTAGAAAAACAATTTCCACTGCAGCTGTGTCCAGGTTCGAGCCCTGTCCGTAGAAAGTTCTGGACAATACGTGGTTTATCCTTCTGGTCACAACTGAACTAATTTATTCTATTGATAAAATAGAACAAAATTCATTGTCATTGGAAGTTATTTAATTATATTTTGGCCGTGTATATACTTTACGAATGACCACTGTTTGGCTAACAGTCCGTAGAAATAATGGTTTATAATTAATTCCAGCCCGAAAGCTTAATTTGAATTAAGAATTCTGATTTTGAATGCACAACTATTTCATTATTTGAGTTCTTTCTGATTTTCTATTATCAGAATTTTATATCTGGAGCTCATTTGGCCTGTCCTTGCAAGAAATCTGTTGTCCATTTTCAGACGCCCAATTGAATAAGCGAAGCTTGAAATGAGAGAAATAGAGCGTGTAAATGTCTGCTTGTATATTCCCCAACAAATCACCAATCGTGTAATGATCAATGTCTGTTGAATCACCACAAAGCGATCCATCGTCCTACTACACCAGATTTTTAATCAACCGCAAATAAGCACAATTTTATGCTGAATTGAATAATCATGCGAAAAATTGTGTCTGCTGAGCTTATATTAAAAAGGTATTATAAATGTCTTCTAATGAATACATGAAGAAAGCTCAATTGTAAATGAAAAAACATACGAATGTCATATTTTTTCCTTAGATTTGTAAAATATAACTTTGTTTTTCGTTATATACGTTTTAATTCGTCGATTCATCTTCTATTTGGGATTTTCCGTTTTCTATGTTTTAATTCTACTCATTTCAGACAAAGGGGTTTGTGCTGCTTCAACCACAAGATGTATTTGTAAGAAAACCGGATTTTCTTTTCGCACGAGATTTATTAAGCACCTCAGACGATGGAAGTGGGGCAGGAAAAGCAGAAATGCTGCTAGCTATTGAAGCTAAAAAAGCCGGCGAGGAGTTGGCCAATATTGATCGCACTAGTGGAGCATCAAAAACGGATGCTTGCAACAAAGGGATTACTGAAAAGAGGTCTTGTGACCCAGGGCTTACAGGTGGCAAGGGTCGAGCGCATGACGGTTATGCTTTAGACCACCAGCTTCTTTTATACCAGTAGGTTTCAATTGGGACAAAAAATAAATTAACTAAACGAACGCATTCGTAAACATGGTTCAAATTTAACCGGAAAGTAGGCTTCGTTTGAGCTTTAAGCTATTTAGCTAAAAAAAAAGAATTGTTTTCCACTGAATCGTTTGAAGTTGTGCGTAATCAACAAAGCTTCCTTTACGCATATGCTGGCGAGAATTTATCTCTCGTACTAAGGAGGTAGCGTCGCCCATCTTCTTCGTAAATTCCACGGAGTTGTTCGGTATTAGAATGTAATATGATGGCAGCCACCGGTGAACTCCGTTCGAGCGTGATTGATTGTTTTTTTAAGTTAGGGGAAATTACATCTCTTTGCCACCGGCGAAACATGGAGATAAGAAATTGTTCACTTTATTGACCGCCCCTAGTCAGAAGTATAGTTGCACATATTAATCGCTTCCTTATTAGTAAATCTTTGAAGTATGAGAATGAGTGCACGTGTGCTCAAAATAGTTATTTACGGATGTATGTATGCATGCATGTATGTATGTATGTATGTATGTATGTATGTGTATATGTATGTATGTATGTATGTATGTATGTATGTATGCATGTATGTATGTATTTATGTATGTATGTATGTATGTATGTATGTATGTATATATTTATATATGTATTTATGTATGTATTTTTGTATGTATGTATGTATGTAGGTATGTTTGTATGTATATATTTATGTATGTATGTATGTTTGTATTTATGTATGTATGAATGTATGTATTTATGTATGTATGTATGCATGTATGTATGTATGTATTTAGGTATGTATGTATGTATGTATGTATGTTTGTATTTATGTATGTATGTATGTATATATGTATATATGTATATATGTATGTATGTATGTATGTATGTATGTATGTATGTATATATTTATATATGTATGTATATTTGTACTTATGTATGTATGTATGTATGTATTTATTTATGTATGTATTTATGTATGTATGTATGTATGTGTGTATTTATGTATGTATGTATGTATGTATGTTTTTATGTTTTTCTGTGTTATAATTGGGTACAGTAAATTAACTAAACGAACGCATTCGTAAACATGGTTCAAATTTAACCGGAAAGTAGGCTTCATTTGAGCTTTACGCTATTTAGCTAAAAAAAGAACTGTTTTCCACTGAATCGTTTGAAGTTGTGCGTAATCAACAAAGCTTCCTTTACGCATATGCTGGCGAGAATTTATCTCTCGTACTAAGGAGGTAGCGTCGCCCATCTTCTTCGTAAATTCCACGGAGTTGTTCGGTATTAGAATGTAATATGATGGCAGCCACCGGTGAACTCCGTTCGAGCGTGATTGATTGTTTTTTTAAGTTAGGGGAAATTACATCTCTTTGCCACCGGTGAAACATGGAGATAAGAAATTGTTCACTTTATTGACCGCCCCTAGTCAGAAGTATAGTTGCACATATTAATCGCTTCCTTATTAGTAAAGCTTTGAAGTATGAGAATGGGTGCACGTGTGCTCAAAATAGTTATTTACGGATGTATGTGTGCATGCATGTATTTATGTATGTATGTTTGTAAGTATGTGTATGTGTATATGTATGTATGTATGTATGTATGTATGTATGTATGTATGTATGTATGTATGTATGTATGTATGTATGTATGTATGTATGTATGTATGTATGTATGTATGTATGTATGTATGTATGTATGTATGTATGTATGTATGTATGTATGTATGTATGTATGTATGTATGTATGTATGTATGTATGTATGTATGTATGTATGTATGTATGTATGTATGTATGTATGTATGTATGTATGTATGTATTTATTTATGTATGTATGTATGTATGTATGTATTTATGCATGTATTTATGTATGTATGTATGTATTTATGTTTTTCTGTTTTTCTATGTGTTATAATTGTGTAAAGCCTCTAGTTTGGTGTAACTGCGAAGTGAAAGCATAATTTTAGTAGCGATAGAATAAGAGTATGCGTGACTGACGTGAAGGAAACTTTGACCACTGGAACCTGGGCAGTGTTCGTCAGCCATCGTTAGCAGACCATCTATCGGTAGAAACTACAAATACAAACAATCACCATTAGGAATCGGTGATCTTGCGTTATTTTACAGCCCATATAATCCTAACACTTGATAATCTGTACTGTTTTGGCCATCGCTCTGTTTAAAAAGAGTCGTCTTATCGGCTGAAACGTGCAGGATGTATAAGTAAAATCAGACTACAATAAACATCTTCATTTCCAATTATGCCTCTTTTCGTTCACTCGCTTCCAAATCTAACAAAAGCGCGTTTGTAGTTGTTATGGTTGTTGATCAAATCATCATCATCATCATCATCATGCCCAGCCATACAAAAGTCAAAAGTGACTAATGTTTGATTGCCATATTACCATAAGAAGAGAAAAAATATATCTAAATGAAAACAGAAATAATATTTTACAAGAATTATTAGTGCGATTTACGAGAGAGAGAAAGAATACCTAGTTAATATGTTTAAATTCATCAGGATAACTCACAGAAATGAAGCAAACTAAGCCTGTCCATAACAATATTATTGCCATGTTAGCATTCTGCAAAGGCAACATCAGTAATACAATTTCCTTGCGGCTTTCACTGTTTCACGTCATAAACAAACCAAACCTCGCAGCTAACTTGGCCCTACTAAGAAAATAAGGTTACGAAGATGATTCTACTAGAAATATGCAACAAGATCGCCATTGATCTCGATTCGATGCCATATCGCTAAGGATTTCTAACCAAGAACTATGATGCGCACATGGACACCATCATGGCAGATGAGTGGGTCATATACTACCCAATTTGGATGTACGTGTCTTCAACTGCTTCATGCCCACCTTGTTTCTTACCCCAATCTCGTGCTGGATGGGAGAACAGAGCTCCAATGGGTAATCGAATTTAGCGCATATGCAAAACGTGACCGAGCCAACGAAGTTGATGAAGCCTTGTTTGTTTTTCCAACGAGGAGCACTTATTGGCAGATCCAAAAATACGTCTACGGATGTCAACGTTATTTCAATAAGACCAATGTTGTATTGTTAAATATCGAAAATAATTCAAGTAAACTACTATTCATTGAAAATAATATAAATTTTAACGTAAACGTATTTAATGTGCGAACATTAGAACAAGTTTGACAAAAAGAAGCTTTTCTTACGTACATTGAGCAAATTGGAAATTTTTATATGTTGCATATCTGAAACCCGGAATACAGGATCCTACGAGCATTACAGAATTGGGTTTATCCTCCGTATCTACGCATTACTTGCTTCGAATCTGTGATACTACGGAATTTTGTCATGCCTAACAATGTGGGATCATTATTGTCCTTAGCTCATGAAGTGAAATTTTTTATCTGATTAGATATCCGTAAACAGCCGGATTAGTGCGGCAGGTTAAAGCAATGCAAGAAGCCTTAATCAATGCTGTCTGTTCGTTGTATCTGCCTATGCTGCCTTCAGTTGCAGTAAAAACGACCACACAAACGATTTCTTCTCTGATCTAAGTTCTCTAATAATAAAAGCAAGAAGTTTAAATATATTCTTGGTCATAGATGTTATGAATGCTCATGTTGGGCGCTAAAGTGGCGCAGAATTGCATCTAGATGGCAGATACAATTTAAGTACAACGCGCAATGGTAATGATGAACGTCTGTTGGATAGCTGCGCGGAATACAGATTATCCGTGGGTATTTCACACTTCAGACATTGTGTATGGTGTTTGCCAGTTGACTCTTCCGGCCCCAGGACAACGGTGGACTGAAACAGATCAAGTGGCAATCAGTTGTAAACGATGAGGACACATCTATACTTGTCGTTCTTTTTGGAACACATTATGCCGACTCAGACCATGCATTTATACGTTGCTGACTTTCACTCACAATTTACGGAAGGCTAAATAAGAATAAACCTTAACTAAATGTGGGCAAATTTGAACAGGCGTCTATCTAACAAAAATAGGACAATATTCTAAAATCGATACTAACTGGACTTGACGGGGGAATATTCGAACCTACTGTGGACAAAGATAAGATCCGTTATGCATAATGCTCGTACTGCTGTATTTGGCGTCGCACACTACAATAGAATGAGTCATTTTGTCTCTGAAATGACTGTGGAGATGCTCGAAACTTGGCGCCATATTTCTGCTGGTTTGTTTCATAATAATACTCGTAGTAGGAAAGTTATTCTTTAATCCTTTTTGACAGAGAAGGCTGAAGACATGGATAAATCTTTCGCATCAGGTTATTGCCGACGCATTAATGAATAAAATAATTGCGAAACTGGACGTTTTGTCTAACACAGAATTGTTCCCAGTTCAGTTTTTTGGAAATATTTCGTATATCTTCGCTGATATCTGTCATCGGCACAAAATTCATCACAAGTTCTGGTAACAAACTGATAAAGCTGATGTATGTTCCAACTTTTCGCACTACATATCTGCGGAAATTATACTTTATTAAACAAGGTAAATTATTGTAACGCTACTTTAATACTTAAATTATTTCGTCTAGACAGATAGTCTGCACACTTGAACGATGAATTTCCTTGGGCGTCTCCATCAGTTTTGATCCCCGAAGGTATGCCTGTATCAGTAGTGTGGAATACTAATCTCGAACAACCATCAGAATTTGAAATACGGATCGGAATCTTACCTCTTAAACATCACAAATCAGCATGCCTCGATGATTTATTTCCGAACTTATTTAAAGTTGGCAAATATTTGTTAGGCGTAGACTATAGACTATATAGAATCAGTCCTATCTTTTAAAATGACAGTCGTAATTTTTCGATAAAAATAGCGACATAAACCTGATTTCTGTTTTATAGAGGCTATTTTTCGGTTATTTTACGTCTGCTTAATACTTCTTGTGAATCACATACAGGAGAAGATCAATTTTGAATCAGCCCGGGACTAGGTTGCATGGGTAATATTTTTACCGCAATTCGAGTACACGAATGATAACATGTATATCGCCATTCAAAAATAGCCGTGCTTCGAGACGCTAAAGGCATATTTGCCTCAGTATATCGAAGTTTTCTATACAATATTCTGCCAAAATGTGGTGTGTCCACCAAATTCGTAAATATTGCACGCGCTGTCTACACAAACACTACCTGTCAGGTTAGCGTCTACAATCAATTATCGCACAACTTTGCTACTTGCTATGATGTCCGTCAAGGATGTTCAATTTCCAATTATTTAATTTAATTTTGTAATAGGTTTGGTTATGATCTATACCCTTCCATACGTCCAAGGGGCAAACGCCGATGTTCTCCCCGGTGGTAGGTAGGTCCTTGGGACGATATCATATTATTTAACAGACGAGATTCTGCCCATGCCACACTGAATAGACTAGCTGTTGTTTCTTCGGCATTCGGTAGGCAATTTTTATCCTTTATATGTAAGATACTAATAAAGGTTTCACCACCGCTCACTTTTACTCTGTGGCTACAAGGCAAAGATCTGGGCGTAGTTGACAGGTTTTCATATCTTGGTAGTTGTAGGAACAACTCAGGCAATATGAGTGATGCAGTGAACATGGGAATCAGAAAAGCTTGAGTAACTTTCTCCAATCTTCACCATTTGTAGAGAAACGCGGATATCTCACTTTTCTTTAAAGGACAATGCATCTGTACGTGCAGTTTTATTATATGCAAGGGAAACTCTGTAATTTTTGAGTCAAAGATATTTGACGCTTACATGCTTTCGACCACCGTTGTTGGAGATGTACATTAAATATATGTTACTAACACAGAATCGACAACACTGACATCCGTAGACGTATTTTTGGATCGGCCAGCAAGGACTTCTCATTAGCAATCAAATACTGCTCCGTCAACCGCGTTGGCTCAGCACGTTTTACGTATACCTTCAATTAAAATGCCCAGTAGAGAGTTTTTTCTCAGCCACCGACAGATTGGCTTAAGAGACAAAGTTGGCGGTTATCCTTTGAAAGTTTGTGGAGTGCCATCTTCATATGTTGAATCTCTGCGAGTTTTATGTCGTGGGTTGTCTCTCTGCACTATCAGTTTCGCAAAGATCCGACTGATCGCCATTTCCAAGTACGCATCTCTTTTGTTTTCGATTAGGCTGGGTGCGGATTCATCTCTTTCTTCCGAAGGCTTCAACATCGTTCATACTAACCACTGGAAATTGTACCAAATTCCCAGGAAACTCCATGAGATGTCATTGGAGCCGGCTTATCCTCCAAAAGGAGTCAGCCGCAGTAAAGTAAAGTAAAGTAGTAGTACTGGAAATGAGATGCAATCTAATCTTCGTTGGGCATTTCTTGTCAGTGCAGAAACTGCTTAAGTCAAGTGTAGTCAAATTTTTCATTTTAGGAGGAAATGGTCAACGCCCGATGAACCACCACAAGTTGCTCCATTATCCTATAGCCAACCTATCTACATAATTTAGGCTTCTTTCCTTCTATCTGTGGTGCAGTTAACCAAATTAATGCTTGAACAAATACCCAAGTTCAATAACAAAGTCAAGAAAAACAAGTATTGGCTTTAATAGTATGGCCTCATCATACAGCTATTCAATAAGAAAATCTCATTAAAATTTGTATTCTTATGAAAGCACAAATCGAATTTTGGATTTCCAGCCATAAGTTCACATATAAGAAAAACAACACAGACTCTGCGCAACTCAATCTCTCTATCGCTCTACGCCATTCTGGCCATGTTAGTGAGATAAATAATCGTGGAATAAAATAACTAGAACAACACTCATTATTTACCTATAATTCAGAGGTCAAATAGCAATCCTAATTGAACAGTTTATAATGATTACGGCGTAAGTAGTCTAACATAAATCATAGTTTAACAAAAAAGTATTACTGTATAGTTTCTGACGTTGCCGATCCCCTTGTTGATCTCATATCAACAAACATAAACGCAAATACATTTGTATACATATAATCAAAAGGTCAAAAAGAAAAGCAGGACCAAACACATAATGATATTCTTTAAATCAAGTTTGCGAGCTTCAAGTAAACACCGATCCCATTGTATTTAACCAGTCGTCGAACAACATAACAAAACTACCGCCAGCCGCAACGCACTGACGCGTTTCAACCTTCCTTGATCATCATCAGAGTACGACGACAAACTGACTATCGAGGATCAAACCGCATTGAATATATATGGAAATCAAAATTGGATATGCGGCACTCACCTCTAGCAGTCTCACATACTTTGAACTTGACTGGAAATGTCGCCTACGATTTCTGTGTAGTCATGAACATTAAGTGTTTGCAGATTTCGCCACAGAATATATATATATATATATATATATATATATATATATATATATATAGGCAATACAATTAAGCAATAATTGATTGCGCGGGTGGTGGTAACAATTCTTTAAATCAAGTTTGCGAGCTTGAAGTAAACACCGATCCCATTGTATTTAACCAGTCGTCGAACAACATAACAAAACTACCGCCAGTCGCACGCACTGACGCGTTTCGACCTTCCGTGATCATCATCAGAGTACGACGGCAAACTGACTAGCGAGAATCGATCCGCAATGCATATATATGGAAAGCAAAATTTGATATGGGGCTCTCATCTTTAGTAGTCTCGCATACATTGTACTTGACTGGAAATGTCGGCTGCACAATTTCTATGCAGTCACGAAAATTAACTGTTTGCAGCTTTCGCCACACATATATAAAGGCAATACAATTAAACAATAATTGATTTCGCGAGCGGTGGTAACAATTATTTAAATCATTTTAACGATGATAGCCGAGCAGTCAGTTCGCTGCGTATCGCCCTACTATACGCTGATTTAGCCAAGCATTCTTCTCTGTTTAGCTACAGTATTAAATAGAATCCGGTCATCTATCTGAGTGGGGTGCACGTGTGCATCTTAGTTCTTAGTTGGAGAGCCCATTTTAATGGCATCGAATCGCGATGGTAGGCCATCTTTTTGCAGATTTCTAATAGAATAATCTTTGCTTAAGTTTCTTAGTCGGGTAGAGTTAAACTCTAGTTTTGGTCGTGTTTGTAATGCGATACAGTTAACATAGCAAGGAAGCTGTATTGCCAATGTCACATTTCCTTAAAGCTGACATGGTTATAATGGTGTTATATAGAGGTCTAGGTAGCCTCATTTTTGTGTTACCTGGCTATATATCTCCATCTGAACTATATCCTCCCCTTCATTAATCACTAACAGTTGTTTTATGTATTGATATTTCCTCATTTTTATTATTTCTTTATTTGTTTAATTTCTTCTTCTTTTATCATGATTGTATGGTTGTAGAGCATCAGTTACTAACGTCTGTTTTCTTGATATCTGTGTGGATGACTTTGATGTATGCATTTATGTTTGCGCGTACGTATGTATATATATATATATATATATATATATTCTTATAATTAGGAAAACACAAATAACAAAGTGGATAAAGGCCATTTATTTCGTGAATACTAATCATCTCTTATACAATCATACATATTTATACATTTTAGGTTTTCAATTGATTATGCTAGTGGTAACAAATCTGACTCGTTTTTACTGCTGTTTCTTGTTTTGACTAGTTGGTGAGTGTGTATGCGTTTGTGTTTGTGTGTATGCGTGTTTGCATGTAAAGGTCATTCTCGCAGTATTGCGAAGTGATGTCTGAGATCTTGTCATTATTGTTTTGATAGCTTGAGAATTAACCATTTGTGCGCATTGTTCACTGTTACATATACAAGTGCTATTTTTCCCAGTATAGTTGATCGTTTCACCTCGTTGCGCAAAGTTGTCGTTTTCACGTGGTAACAACGCCAGTGTTGATTGCAGTGTTAAACGCTCACATTGTTTGGAGACTTCTGTCATCGTATGCGCCTCTGTTATTTCCACTTCAGTTTGTTGCCAATCCGATTGTATGTTTGTTGATTCTAGTCGAGGGTCTGTTTGGTCTTGATTGGATACTAGTAGATTGTTGTTGAATTTTGTTATTCTTGGCCAGTCGATTAGAATATCATGTTGATGAAACTTTTGAATATTAAGGTCAGGTGCTTGTTGTTTTATATAAAGGGCTTCATAAATAAGTAATAATTTTTCTGATTTTGCTTTATGTAGAATTGTGAAATTGGTCGAATTGACAGGGTGCCCCGTTGCCAATATATGATCGGAAAGAGCTGATTTTCCTGACGGGGCCAGGCCTTTGTTAATCAATTTCTGTGGCAAATGTTGCTGGATTCTGCTTATCAATTGCTTCTTCGTACGTCCGATATATGTGCTACTGCACATACATGAGAATTTGTAGATTATGAATGATTTGGAGAGAATTGGCAATTGATCTTTGGCATCCAACCTCATGATTCTCTGTGTACTAAATGTCATATTAACTTTAACACTGGGAAAGTTGTCCTTAGTTATTCTATTCAGCCGCCGTGCAATTATTGAGGCTGGTACGTCGCCTCTAAATGGTAAGTTTAGGAAAACCTGCTTGACGGTATCCTCTCTAGTACGAATCTGCCGTGGTCTGATGTTGACATCAATGAAACGCTCTGGGTAGTTGTTCATTAGCAAAATTTTCCTGAGGTAGCCCAGTTCTTCCTCAATCTTGTGTTCAGAGCAGATCTTCCTGATTCTGTTTGCTAGGTTGTTTACTAAGTTTCTTTTGTGGGATTTTGGCACACTACTGTTGTAGTGAATGTATTGTCCGGTGAAAGTGGATTTTCTATGTATGGCCAGTGTCAAATCTCCGTTTGCTTCTCGAGTGAGTTTGATGTCAAGGAAGGGAAAACTGTCGTCTTTCTCTACCTCGAGAGTGAATTTGATGTCTGGATCGACTCCATTTGCTTGTTTGAGGATTTCGGAAGGGTCTGCTGCTTCTGAGATGAACAACAAGATATCATCTACATACCTTTTGTAGAGTGCGCACTGGTCAATTATACCTTTTAGGCTCGTTTTCTCCAGGTGATACATGTATACATCTGCCGCCCCACATGCATTCAATGGACAAGGACTGAAAGCTGAGATAGTAAGCGCACTAGAACAATGACAAGAAGGAATTCAAAGGCAGCCAAATCATCACAAAACAGCACATAGACGAACTCAGAAAACTCCAATCAGACAAATCCATACGACTTGCCACATCCGACAAAGGATCAGGAATTGTTATACTTGAAGCCGACGCTTACAGGAAGGCCATGAACGATATAATAAATGATCAATCTAAATTTAAGCATGATATCAAACAGAAAGATGATTCAACGAACATCGAATCAAGAATTAATGCACACTACAACAGTAGTGTGCCAAAATCCCACAAAAGAAACTTAGTAAACAACCTAGCAAACAGAATCAGGAAGATCTGCTCTGAACACAAGATTGAGGAAGAACTGGGCTACCTCAGGAAAATTTTGCTAATGAACAACTACCCAGAGCGTTTCATTGATGTCAACATCAGACCACAGCAGATTCGTACTAGAGAGGATACCGTCAATTCGACCAATTTCACAATTCTACATAAAGCAAAATCAGAAAAATTATTACTTATTTATGAAGCCCTTTACATAAAACAACAAGCACCTGACCTTAATATTCAAAAGTTCCATCAACATGATATTCTAATCGACTGGCCAAGAATAACAAAATTCAACAACAGTCTACTAGTAGCCAGTCAAGACCAAACAGACCCTCGACTAGAATCAACAAACATACAATCGGATTGGCAACAAAC
Source organism: Eudiplozoon nipponicum (assembly GCA_029291075.1). Lineage (NCBI taxonomy): Eukaryota > Metazoa > Platyhelminthes > Monogenea > Mazocraeidea > Diplozoidae > Eudiplozoon > Eudiplozoon nipponicum. The sequence continues at coordinate 58,823 of JAQBSW010003419.1, read as the reverse complement.
TGAAGTGGAAATAACAGAGGCGCATACGATGACAGAAGTCTCCAAACAATGTGAGCGTTTAACACTGCAATCCACACTGGCGTTGTTACCACGTGAAAACCACAACTTTGCGCAACGAGGTGAAACGATCAACTATACTGGGAAAAATAGCACTTGTATATGTAACAGTGAACAATGCGCACAAATGGTTAATTCTCAAGCTATCAAAACAATAATGACCAGATCTCAGACATCACTTTGCAATACTGCGAGAACGACCTTTACATGCAAACACGCATACACACAAACACAAACGCATACACACTCATCAACTAGTCAAAACAAGAAACAGCAGTAAAACGAGTCAGATTTGTTACCACTAGCATAATCAATTGAAAACCCAAAATGTATAAATATGTATGATTGTATAAGAGATGATTAGTATTCACGAAATAAATGGCCTTTATCCACTTTGTTATTTGTGCTTTCCTAATTATAAGAATACTGTTAAATTAAAAAGGTATGGACATCATAAAGAATATATATATATATATATATATATATATATATATATATATATATATATGTATATATACATATATACATATATATATATTTATGTATATATATATATGTATATATAGAGAGAGTATATGTACATATATATATATACGTATATATATATAAGAGAGTATATACATATATATATATGTATATATATATATGTATATATATATCATATATATATATGCATAAATATATATACGTATATATATATATATATATATATATATATATATATATATATATATATGTATATATATATATATACATATATATATATATATATGTATATATATATATATGTATATATATATATTTATGTATATATGCGTGTTTCTATAACCTCGCATTATTTATTTCTATGTTTTTACTTCATGAAACAACTTATTTAAAATGTCTTTTAAATCACTTTAACTGTAGAGATTTGATGGAGACCACGCGACCTTTTCTAATTGGAACAATCCGTGTGCCAGCTCTGCCCTGTCTTTTGCTTTATTCCCGAGAGATTGATACAAACGCCAACGCGACAAGGTAATCTGCCATAATTATTTTAATACCTATTTTGCTTTAAACGCGAATTTCTAACCGTGTTCCCCAGACTTGTAGGCCACGTTAAAATCTGGGAATTGCTGTTACCGGAATTATATGTTGTCTGATGCTTCAGTTTATCGTTTTAATTTTATTTAGACATAAATTTTACTTTTATCTTATTAAATTATGTACTGTGGTGCGTTGCTAATGAACTTGCATCGTCAGAACTTTTGTTTTATTTGTTTGATATTTTATTATCTAACCAACGCATTTATGTATGAACATGTTATATACAGGTTAGTCCACAGTTTGAAGCATTAGACTGCAGTAAGTTTTTTTTATAATAACGGTCGTCCTAGTAGTTATGAATAGGGCAACTGGTCGAAAATTGGTTCAGATATGACCACAAGGATATACTTAAGTCGGCATGCATAGAAGGTATAAACTTATGCACAGTGTGCGCTTAGTGCTTACTAGCCCAATCTCCTATACCAGGTATATAACTTTTTTTAGGAAATATGGGAAACTGAATCACCGAACGAAATATGAAATATGTATTTCGTGTAGTGCTGCCTCCTGTCGATGAGCCTCCAGTAAGCAAAAAACGCGTGTACATGAAATTATACGAAGAGTCTGGAAATGACTCTCGAAATCTCGTTGGTGAGGGCACTAATGACACCGTTTGTATGGTTTGTAAAATGTCAGTTCTTTTTGCTGCTTTCACACCATAAAGTGGTATACATTTTCCTACTGGAAGATTTATATTGCATAATAGTTCGTGTTGCTTGAAATGGAGATTGAACATGTCGTGATGATGGAATTGTATTTCAAAAGCTTTAAGATTTCTGAAAAAAGTATGTTTCTCTTTATTTATGTATTTGCATTTAGTAATTATTTTAAATGCTACGTCTGGAGAACATACATGTCATGTTTCAACGGTGTGTTGCGCAGTTTCGGTCGTGTCTTCACCACTTCATTTAAAACAGGCGTTTAAGTTACAATGTTCTCTCTTTCGAGTAATTAACCGTCTGGTCGATCGTCCTACATAAGTTGATCGACAACTTGCGCATTTATATTGGTAAATAATATTTGATGTCGACATTAACTGTCGTTTCTCTTTGATTGATGGCAACGGAAAGTATGTTACCCTAAATAACACTCGTATTTTGGTGCATTAAATGTGCGTGTTAAGGCAGCTTCAACTTTATTTTGTGTTATTTGGGAAACTGTATCCTCCTTAAATGGGATGTTCAGGTAGACTATCCGTAATACGTCTGTTTCTGTTTAATTCTCCTTTTAATAATTGATTTAATTAATTGTCTAGGATAGCCATTAGGCATTAAATCGTTAATTGCTTTATTATATTCGTTTTATTTTGAATCTTGACTAACCAACCTGTCAATTCTCGAAAAACAGCCACGAGCTACTTATAGTTTTTATTAAAACGGCACAAAACAGCTGTAATGCAAATACTCTGCAGAACAGGTTGGTTAATGGTAAATTGTTCTGTTTAATTTACCGTTAGTTTCTTTCTTTAATAGTACATCTGACGGGAAAACAATATTCTTATGTGCGTTGTTGAAACTTTGAGGTAGTGTTCTTGATTGCGACCTGTTCTTAAGAACAAGGAAAATATAATGAGCGCATTTACTTATGTCACTCCTTAATGATGTGTTCTCTAGATGCCCTAGAAAAATCTCAGCCAACACTGGAGATGAGGGGCTCTCCATTGCCAAACCATCAGTCTGTTTATAGATGCTTCCATTAAAACGAAACCGTACATCTTTCGTGCATAATAAGATATGTTTGCGTAGAGTGTGACTTGGCACCGACGATGGTAATATGTCGTGTTCTACCACTTTGACTATAATGCCAATGGTTTCATTAATTTGAACATTTTTAAACAAAGATGTAATATCAAAAGATACCAAATCTTGTTTTTAAATTTATATCTTTAACTTTGTTTATAAACTCAAACGAATCGGCAAACGAATTATTACCTTGTAGTTTACGTAATGGTCCAAGTATACGAACTAACTATTTAGTTAGTCCATGAAACGGAAAATTGACCATTGATAAAATTGGCCTCATAGGGAAACCTTTTTTGTGTGTTTTTAGTAATCTGTACATTGTCTGTGTAGATGATCCAACTGGTTTGAGCTCCTGTGCAGTGGTCTCATCAATTAAACCGGCATCTATCAAAATAGTTTTATTTTCATTTATTGCTTTGTGTTCCACTTTGTCTATTTCATCTGATTTATCGTCTAGATGCGTGAATTTTGTATTGTCATTCAACACGTTTTCCATCTTTTGTAGGTAGTCAGATTTGTCCATTATAACAACGCTCTTGCCTTTATCAGCGCGTATTATTTTGATGTCTGCATTTCTGCTGATACCCTTAAGCGCATTTAATTGTTTCTTTGTCAATGCATGGTGTTCTGCGCATTTTGACGATTTCAAGTGTTAAGCCTGATCAATTAATGTAGCCTTGAACTGATTGTCATAATCAGTACTGGTAGACTCCAAGTCGGCTGTTTGTTCAAATATAAATTCAAATGCTGCCTCAATATCAACATCTCGCTTATTAAAAGGATGTTTTCCATAAGTGCGGCCCATCGATAAGGCCTCCCTCGTTAGCTGATCGATCGGTATTTTTGATAAGTTAAACACACGTTTATCAAGATCGGTCGGTATTAAATTATACAAAACTCCAGGTTTTGTATTATTTTATAATTTATTCAAAATTCTTGCTTTGCCTTTCGTCATAACTGCTGGCAAAAAACCTCAGAAATTTCATTTTTGCAAAAAGACTTAGCTCATCTAATACACAAGATACACAACCGATTCTTGCCTGTAACACTGCTTCATCTTCCCTTAACTGCTCAATTTGGAATACGTCAACCTTGTAAGATTTCTTCGGTTGATCCGTAGTTTGGACTTCCGTAAACTGCGCACAAAATCACCTGAGAACCTTAATTGCTTAATACACTTATAATAATGTTCTTTCCACGATAACGTTCTTTACGCTCTACACTATCACGTCACTAGTTCTTCTAGTTTTTTGAAAGATTCTTTTGAAATGCGAACCTTGCACATGGAAAGGGTACTATGAATTTTATTAAAGCTCGCATTTCAAAAGAATCTTTCAGAAAACTAGATGAACTAGTGACGTTAAAGTGTAGAGCGCTAAGAACGTTATTGTGGAAAGAACATTATTATGAGTGTATTAAGCAACTACGGTTCCCAGGTGATTTGGTGCGCATTTTACGAAAGTTCAAACTATGGATCAACCGTGGATCAATCGGATCTCTGCGAAACCGATGTTGCAGGGCGACTACCCAGCAATGAAAATCGTGGAGAATCAAAATGTGACGATCGCATTGCGCAATCATTCAAGAAATAACTGCTATTGCGTTATTTAAAAAAACGTATAATAGTTTCTCCATTTATGAAAGTTCTTAAAGCATATTTGAATTAATTGGTAGAAAAAGCTATAAATTTAAAGGTTTTACTTTGTAGCACAAACTTTTATTGCATTTAATTATATTTAGAATTGTCTTCGATCGATGGATTGAAGTTGACTTAGTCGACGCAGAAGCTGCCCAACGCGCCTTAGCTACGGCAGTCTTTCTGCGTACCACTATTGACAGTTTGCTAACACTGAAGTTAGCCGGTGAGTAAATTAGTTAAATCGATAAATTTTGGTGATGTAGCGTTATAATTAATGTCATTTTATTAATAACTATGCCAACTTTTAATCTGCGGTGACACTGGTTGGATTGGATTCTGTCGAGATTTCCAGACTCACTAACGATGGTTCACTTTTCTTTGGTAGGCTTCGCGAATCGCTCCGGATCTGTTCATCTAATTCTTTGATCAATGATTTAAATCTCTCGTTTTAATCTGTTATCAGTGCTCTTATGTGCTGCTGGAACTTTGTAAGTAATTAACCATAGTTGACATTGATTTGACAGATTTTTAAATCGACGCCTGTGTCTGGTTTTTTATTTTTTTTTCTTTTTCCGTTTAGTACCAGAAAGTATTATTGAAGAAAAAAATTCACCAACTGACCGGTTCTATCTGACTAAAAATTTCTTTTTATTCCCATCCAATCTAGTTAATGAGTACTGATTTTGTTGGCTAGGGCACTTACTTTGATCTGCGGTGACACTCGTTGGATTGGATTCTGTCGAGATTTCCAGACTCATTAACGATGGTTCACCTTCCTTTGGTAGGCTTCGCGAATCGCTCTGGATCTGTTCATCTAATTCTTTGATCAATGATTTAAATGTCTGGTTTTAATCTGTTATCAGTGCTCTTATGTGCTGCTGGAACTTTGTAAGTAATTAACCATAGCTGACATTGATTTGACAGACTTTTAAATCGACGCCTGTGTCTGGTCTTCTATTTTTTTCTTTGTCCGTTTAGTACCAGAAAGTATTATTGAAGAAAAAAATTCACCAACTGATCGGTTCTATTTGATTACAAATTTCTTTTTATTCCCGTCCAATCTAGTTAATGAGCACTGCTTTTGTTGGCTAGGGCACTTACTTTGAAGGCCGTTGCACATTCTTCTCACGGTGCCCACGAGATGGTTCTGATGAATGCCAAAAACAACAGAAAAGGAATAACAATGCTTTCGTCTTTAAATAAAATATTCCTGGTTTTGGTCTCTTATCTCTTAGTGTCATACTCTTAATAAACAAGGTTAATATATGATTAGTCTGCGCCATATCTACTTTTATACCAAATTTATATTTTCTCAATCTTATTGTTGTTGTTGCTATTTCTGGTATTATTTGTTAATATTTTGTATTGTTGCTGTTATTATTATTATTATTATTATTATTATCGATTTATTTTAATTATATTTTACGCCTAAGTTGTTCACCAATCATATTATTATGAAACTAATACCGAAAAGCAAATTTGTTTATCTATTCAGTTTTACCTTTGAATGACTTTTGTTCGTTCTAGTTTATTGTGAAATCACGGTTGTGCATATTTGTTACAATTAAACACGAAAATGTTTGCTAAACAGAGCTGTGCTCTATCGGTGGGGCTTCAGCTTGTCTCGAGGACATTTTATTATCGCCATTTGATTTGCATTTGACTAACTACGAATATTTAAACGCATCTTATTTATAAACTACCATTGCATTTTCTTGTAGGTAGTTTTATTAGCTTCATGCGGTAGAATAATTCTTGCCAGTATGTAACAGTTTATACTTCATCCCAAACTTTCACAATTACCTTATTAACTGGTTACCCTGCCCCTGTTCCCCTTTAAATGTTGTATCATGGTTCTTGTTTAGTACGCTGCTGCTGACACTACTGTGAAGGATGACTATTCAACATAATCATCATCACCATCATCATCATATACAACCATATAAAAGCCAGTAATAGCTAATGTTTCACTGCCATCTAACCATAAGAGAGCTCATTCGCCATTCGGAAGTACGGGGTACTGTCCAGGAGTCCATGTAATCCTGTGGCGAATGAGCTCTCAACAGCCAACGGCAACCATGCAACTTACTGCTGCCTTGCAGACTGCGCTTGGATGTACAAAGGCTAGAGGTGCGTCCTCGATCAAAAAGCCGAGTGGTGAGGGGACACCACTTGTACCAAATTCCCAAGAAACTCTATGAAATCAATGGAGCCGGCTTATCCTCTAAAAGGAGTCAGCCGCAGTAAAGTAAAGTAAGTAGTAACCATAAGAGGAGAAACAGAAACAGTTAGCTCTGTTGCATCAAAGGTGCTCGCTGCTAAAATCCTCAGAATGTTTCGCAACGTCGAAATATTCAAACTAGACAAATCTATGTGGGATTGTATTGGAGAATGGGATGCGTGAATCAAATTCATTCAACCTGACGTACTATAAGGTTGCGCCATGAAATGTGGAGCCGGCTTATCCTCCAAAAGGAGTCAGCCGCAGTAAAGCAAGTAAAGCAAGCCATTGGTATCGGCGACACACAGTTGTTGGTTTTCTTGACTTCTCAATCGCTTTCGGTTCTGTCTCGCGAAATATTATGACGAGCTATCCTTAGTATAAGTCACAGCTGATATTTTTAAAGTTCTCGACGCCTGTTGTAAGTACTCGTATGATTGTACTCGAATTAGTGAGGATCTCTGAACTTCTTAGGCTTGGTCCTGACGTATGCCTAGGATGTATCATTGTTCCCACCATGTTTAATTATGTTTATGCAGTCTGCTGAGCTAATCGTAACATTCTAGGAATTGGAGACCGGTGGTGATGACCAGTGTCTTACGTCGAATCTGCTGAAGATGTTGTTTTATAACCAGATCGAGAAGAGCTCCAGAGACCCATTCATTTTGCTCATGAAGTGTTCGTGCGATACGGACTGAAGTTTAGCGAATCAAAAACTTTCGTTATGGCCAATTTTGATCTGCAGCCTAAGATCGTGCTAAATGACACCATACTGTCAGTCGTCAAGGATTTCGTTAACCTAGGTTTACCAATGGGATAAGACCAATTGACTCCTGAGATTTCTAGATGTGTTCAATATTCATCAGCTGTATTTGGATAATTGTGCAAACCACTCTCGTATCATCTGTCTTTTTCACTAGTTACTAAGCGCAAGATCTTCAAGTCAAGCATACTACCAGTCCTTTTTTATTTTGTGGATACAATGGGGATAAATTACTACAGTTGTCAATGTCTATAAACTTGTTTAAAACTATGCATTCGATTGGTTTGATTTACGCCACTGCTGGCTGTCCGTCCGGAGGCATTACTCAATAGCGAAATTTACGAGCCGACCAGTTATATGTTCCATTACCATCGAGCCTTGTTATGAAACATTTATTGTGTGGATTAGAGCACTTTTTGAGAAGGACAATTTTATATCCTGTTCGCAAGGCCACTGAAGCAACTTTGGTGGATGGCTGGAACCGCGGGAGGAGTTGGCCAGCCATTTCTAGCTCAAATACTAGAATTCGTGACAGTGATCACCTGATCTTGCCAGACTGTACTCTCACTAATCAAGAGAAACCCGAATAAACGTACATCATCTGTAGGGTTCTCGCGAGAATCAGGGTTCAATGGAGAGGCCTAGTTAGTTCTGTCTTATTCGCTTAGGCTTTTGTGGAGCACACTGTGTGGAAGATCTCGATCTCTGCTTATCAATTAATAGATTATGTTTCAATGACCTTGTCGTGTTAGTAAATCATTGGCCAAATATGAATTTTTATATTTCGTTCGACCCCATTTCGTCCGACGCCATTTAGTCTTCTGAGTAGACAGCTAGAAGCTCAGGCTTGAGTTGGTTCTTTAATGCTGTCTCTTCAGTCAGGCTAGTTTATCATTTTATCCCATATTCTATTTTCTACAACTGCATGTCCTCAAAACGAGAACTTTACAAGAAGGAGGCAGCTCTACTATGCATGATAATTGATAAATATTAACCTTCTATTAACAGTCCCTCGTCCGGTGTGGTGTGTTAACTAATTGTGAGCTGTATCGAATAAAGGAACCGTACATAATTCCTGAAGGCATTTTCTGCTAGAAAAAAATATGGATTTTAATTTGTCAATGGTATATTTTACATCCCATCGAGACGCTACGAAAATTATTATAGCGAATACAAAAAAGTCGCTTTCACCTTTTGCTATGCCTACATATGCATGTTCATGCAACCCGAGCTTACACTTGCTCGTAGATCTCCCATATATATATATATATATATATATATATATATATATATATATATGGATAAAATATTGTTTAATTTAGAATAGGAATTCATTAAGTAGACCAGTTTCATCCTTTTTGGGAACTCATCACTTACTGTCGCGAATGTTCCACATACAGGGCCAGAACTTGGGAACATTGCTTCGGAATCTGTTGCTCTAACCACTGATCCACTCTGTCGCCCAGGTTCGAGTCCTGTCCGCGGCAAATTCAAGACAGTTCCCAAAAAGGACGAAACCGGTCTACTACATGAACACTGCACTAAACAATACTTGGTTTATACTGACAAATGTATGTACATAGTGGGCCAGTTGTTTATATCATGATAGTAACCTTGATTTACCTAATTGTTATCATTTCACTAGCAACCATTGTTCATTTAGCTATACACATGCGTACAACTTCGCAAGCAAAATGAAAGGAAAACTTTACATCTGGACAATTTTTATTCGAAAATCAAATGATAATCATGACAATGAATATTTGAAAGGTTTCCACTATGTTTTAAATTATTCATTGATTAAGTCATTTATTTATCCGCAATGAGTATACTCTTGACAAAAATACAATGCTATATGTCTATATTCATTTTAGAATCACAAAGACGACGGGCTGAAGCCTTAACTTCGGATAGTGGATGTGAAAGTTCTTCGTTGGCGACCGACAAAGAGGATTTTACGGAATCAATCCCCTTTGAACAAGATCAGCAGAAACTGCGACAAACGCGTCGTTTGGAACGTTTGCTATCGCAGAGCCTTGCTTCGTTCCTTGCCAGTCGTCCAGGAGGCGCACATTTACTACGTCGTCTGTTGGCCGCTGATGTGAAACAGTTGTTCAGAATTCGTGCGATACCGAAGAAAACAGAGGATGAAGTTCTTAATGACACGATGAGGTGTTTCAGTAGCAATCAAATTAATACCTGTAAGTATTGAGTATCGTTCGGCTGAATTAGTAATAAATGACAGAGGAGACATAGTGCGTCTGCATTGATTTTCTAGACGCATAAGAAAGCATTTTACTATTTAATGCTACCCAGTATGTATACTTTTGAAAAAATCAACTCCATTAACTATCTCTCAAAATCTTGATGTTTTGTGTGATTTAGTAGTGTTCACTTTAAAAAAATCATTGTTTGCTAGTTTTTTGCGGTGCTTTGGTTTCGTCTAGGCCATAATAGTTTATACCGTATAATTATAACAGCAATAATTTTTTCGCTTTAGCCATCGAGAATGTGCGAAAATCATCATCATCATCATGTACTACCATACAAAAGCCACTAATGACTCATGCGAATGAGGCTTAAGTAACGTATCATGCTCAAAAGTAGTACTAATTGAATACCTATTTCCTGGTTACCTGGCAGTGAAACATCAATGTTTTTCTGCGCTGTCCGGTTATGATTGATTATTTAAATTGGTTGGGTAGCCTTAAGATGTTCATTTGAATGCATACCTAGGCTTTTTCTAATTCCAGTTGTGCCTCGCTCTAACTGGCTGGGAACATATAGTAACAACGTGCTACTTTTAAGTTGTTGGTATTTGTTGCGCAGTGAGATCATCAAATTTAACATATACACAATTCTCTTTCGTGGTTACCCGACTTGCTCTCTTGGTTCCGCAATAATTCGATTGATTCTCATTCCCAAGTACAACCTCTGTTCGTTTTCCGGATGACTGGGTGCTGATTAACCCCGTCACCTCGACGGCTTCCACACTATTAATGCTAACCGCTGGAAATGATGATCGATCTAATCTTGGTGACTTTACGTTTGTTTTTAACTTCTAGTACGTTCATAAAAATATAATACCATTCAGTACACTAGTCCCCAGACTAGATTTAAGCTTTTGTTTAGCTGGTTAGTTTAGCACTGGGCGGTTTTTAAATAAGCTACTTTTTAATCAAGTTTATTTCTTTCTGGAATTCATGTAAAATTTAATTACTCTCTTCCTGTGCACAACTTCTTACCTAATTTTCTGTCTTCCATGCTAGAATACTTGCATATCTACTCTTTTGAGACTTGTGAAGGTATTCGTTTCTACCAGGCCTGATCAACCGCGTTGCAGTTCTTTATAATTTGTTTGATAGAATGTGCTCATCGGAAATGCGTTCAGGCAAATATTGATTTTTTCTCGAAACAATGCACCCCTAAAGTTTGTGATCTGTCGTTGAAGAAAGATATTTTTTGTACTATTTCGGTTTTACATCTAACGTGATTATTTCGTATTATTTAATAACACAAATTTTTTAGTTTCAAACTTGATAACTTCAAAAAAATTATCAACTCTCACTTGAAATGCTTCATTAACATCAATTAACGAGAATTTTCATAGCAATACCGTATTTGTATTGTTCATGTTTTAGAAACATTAGAACAGTTTTAGTCCCTACTCTTTAGGTAAAACTATCCAAATCGTTCGGTTATACCTCCGTTCCATGTTGCATAGAAACTTTGCCCAAGATGAGCATCTGTTAGGAATCTAATTGTTTCTCCACTCTCTCTCTCTGGACACATTTTATTATATCTGCCCAAAATTGGTGTATCTGTTGTTGCTGTTGCTGTCGATATGCATATAATTTAATATTCCAAATATGGCGGACAAGTAATAGTTGCCAAGCTCTCATTTAATTATTTTTAAGTCTAAGATCAATTCACTGTTGGGAATATTTTCTTTTGTCAATAAACTGTGCACTTAAGTGTAATTGCTTGCAAAAACCCAATGTATATAGTTTTATTTATCAGGTAAGATGTACGTTATGGCAAGTTAGTCTGTTTAGAAGCAGCATATGTACACAATGTGCAACCCCATTAACTGGGAAGTTTTCTGTTTTTGCCGCTCCTCAATTCGAAAAATTACTACGCCTCAGATCTACTAACCTTTCGGCCAAATTATGCGTTGTTTATCGCAAACTCAGCAGAATCAGGAGGAGCACTGTCCAATTATTCCACAGTTCTTCAAAAATTGTTTTGCGGGTCTAGAGCGAATTTCCGGATCCTATTAAAGATAAACATTTGCGAATGCGTTTGCATATTCTTCTGATCCCCAATTATTAAGTTTCTTTTACATACGTCATTACAAACAAATAACTTTTTCCTTTGCCTTCTTTTGTTTCAGTTGCAGACCTGCAGAAGTACTTTCAAAACAAAAAACCGGAAATTGAGAATGTTCCAGATTACAGCTCTGAAGCTACTGGTATAAGTCCAGAGTTTGTGCCGCGTGTCGATAAACAGAAAGGAGGCTATCGTGTAACGAACTACTTAAATATTGACTCGTAAGTCTGTTGAAAAAATCTAATTAAAACTTAGCACTATGTACATGGTGCCTTTTACACGTGCTAAGAGAAAAAGAATTTTTATCAGATACAAGAACCGTTTCTTTTTCATATTCTTCTCAAGTATCTACAAATGAATATATATATATATATATATATATATATATATATATATATATATATATACATGTAAAGGGTACTATTAAGCTCACATTCCAAAATTATATATATATATATATATATATATATATATATATATATATAATTTATCTAAATTCACTTATATACTTTTTTTCACTCCTATGGTTATATGGCAGTGAAACATTAGTCACTTGACTTTTGTGTGGCTGGAAATGGTGATATATATATATATATATATATATATTTATTATGCCCATTGCCTTAGAATAATATTAAACAGTATATTTCTAATTAGGAAGAAAAAACATTTTAATAACATTAATAATACAATCTTTCATTTATATACATTCTGGGTTTTCATTTGATTATGTGGGTGGCAACAAATCTGATTTGGTTTTACTTCTATTTCTTGTTTTGGCTGATTGGTAAGTGTGTATGCGTTTGTGTCTGTGTGTGCGCCTGTTTGCATGTAAAGGTCATTCTCGCTGTATTGCAAAGTGATGTCTGAGATCTGGTCATTATTGTATTGATGGCTTGAGGGTTAACCATTTGTTCGCATTCAATTCCATATTAAAATCCTGACTGGGTTGGCCTAGTTCGCTATTTTTGCTCTTTACGAATAATTCTCAAAATAATAGAAATAACGACTTGTGTTGCGGCACAAAGCATAGTCATATCCCGATAATGGGTTTGGGTGTCAATGTGTTTTTTATGGATGTTCGACACAACAGCACTCTTCCGCTTATTCTGGATGGATTCATTATTCCAGGTTGCGGATGTAAGATAGTGCATATCCTTCTGAATAGGTATTCCTATAAAGTTTCCATAATTCCTAAGGAAGGCTTCGGATTCCGACTTTTTTAAAGTTATTTAGGAAACTGCAAGTTTGCCATTTTATCAATAATAGGAGGCAGTTTCCATCTCGTGCAAAATCGAGGCGTCACTGCATCGCTAGTCACTCAACTAGCAATATTCGGTAAATCGATCAGTTTTAAAGTGTTTGACGAGCTACACTTAAAAAAATGAGAGACACCTTACCTAGTCGGCGGTTTAAACTTCGCTAATACATCAACTCCGAGCCTAACATTATATATAACTAAAATTATAGTTCCAATTAAACTCTGCCTTAAACTCATTGAAAATTTTGTTGATGAAGGCTTGTTGTCCATTTTCATACGTTTTTAATTCAATAAGAGTATTTCGGCCAAATGACTGGCCGTATCCATTACTTGACTAAGAAGAGTCTCCGTAATGCGCAGTTGTCTCCTGGACAGAGAAAAACTACAGTATGCTTAACAGAATGTTTAATCTGAATGTGCTGATACCTCGCAGTCCTATCGACATTGTTTACATCGCTTCCCGTTATGTCAAATTATTGCATGAAGTGCTCCATGTTTGTTTCAAAGTTTTGTAGCACAGTCAATTGTTGACATTATATATATATATATATATATATATATATATATATATATATATATATATTCAGAACACATTGTCTTTATAATGCAGGATAAATTTCGTAGCAAATTTCGCTTTTTGGGAAATCAGTACAATGCTATGGTAATCAATGTATTTTCCAGTTCGTTTTCTTTCGATATATCTTCATTTTTCGACTGCCTTCCCCATGTCTCAGTAGCAATTCGCCAAGGAAACTTAACGCTAGTCTAAGATGATTCGTGGTCACCAGTAAACTGAACGGAGGGTCCACATTCTACCAATCTATAAGCATTTTATTTGTTTCGACATCTTTATTAATAACTATAAACATGTATCAACATACCTCAGATATGTATAAAGGTGTTTTTGAATGAGTGGTTGTATCTTTGATGTTTCAAAATAGAGCATGTATACCTCCGATAGTAGACTTCCTAACGAATTGCTCATCGCAACTACATCGACTTACGTGAAATATTGGCGTTTGATAGTGAATTCGACATCTTTAATGCGAATATTTAGCTGAATTTTTAGATGAATTTAAGATGAGGCAAATGATATATGGTTTCTATCGATAGAAATACAGAGTAAATCAATGGTTCGGTCAAAAAGAATGCTTTTAATACGATTTATGATATCGAACGAAGACCTTATTTATTCTTGAAACTGGAGTATTTTATTTTATTCACTAAGAAAACAGTATCGCGAGCACAATGTTGAAATTTCAATTTGTATTGGTTTCAGGATTTCTTTTAACTCTCGCATCAGTTTGTGCTTTGGAGTGTTAATCATTGACATTTTTTGGTATAAATGGTGCAAGTTACTCGTTTTAACTTCTTTGTGTTCCTTCGTCATGCCGTACATTTCGGCCGCGCGTGTGCTGACCGGCTTTCCTGGTTTGAGACGACGTATGATGTTATCGATTTAATTAGAATGCACATCGTCGATTCTTAGTTGAATTTCTTCACACGCATTTTTAATCGCACGCCAAATTCATTATCAAGAGCGTTGCTCATTCTAATTCATATAATTTTATTTTATATATATATATATATATATATATATATATATATATATAAGAACAATTACCGAGCCTTTGTCTGGCCTTATTAATATAACTTCATTGTTGTGTCGCAATTATTTGAGTTATTCGATGTGGTCCTCCTTTGTATATATATTGAATTGAAATAATATGGAAGTAGTTGATTGTTCATATATATATATATATATATATATATATATATATATATATATATATATATATATAGTGTCGCATAGGCTAAACAACGCAGAAGGAAATTAATGCAATATATCCATGATATTGCTTTCGAACTTATTGAAACATCGTCATTCATACTCTAGGCAATTTTTAGTCTACACCAAGAATAGGGATATAAACACACATAGTTTTATGCCTACATGCGTATATTAACATACGTATATTAACAAATACATATCTACATAATATATAAATGCTCAAATAATTACGTTAATACATTCATACACACACACATGCATATATAGATACACGCACATACTTAAATACATTATTATATGCACACATACGTACGTGCATAAACGCACAAATAAAAGCAGACACACGCACCAACCTATATTCATGCAGATAAATGTAAATAAATGCACACATAAACTTAAACGGAGACCAGACTCCTACAGAGTGGACTCCATTTGATGCTGAAACCATTTGATTAAGAAGTCAAAGCATTTTATCGCGAAATCTATACCACCAATCCAAGCAGTCTTATGTCTACTGAACGCGTGATGATGATAATTATTCTTTGGCATTATAGAGTTCGCGTTGCCCATCTCCCTTCTCTGTGCTCCTCTCGGAGCAAAAACACTCATCGACGGAATCGACTTGAACAATGTCCTTTTAATTGAAAGTATTATTTAACCATTTTATTATCTTAAAAGTCCATTATAACACTGACAGTACGATTGATCACTGCTAGTCCATCGTCAAGCAAAAAATTCCTTTGGCTACAGATGACTCGGAGGACGCAAGAGAAAACAAATTTTGGCATTGTTTTTCTCTCTTGCATTCTCGTTAGCGTATTCCTTCATAGCCGACTAGCACTCTCTCTCTCTCTCTCGGTGCTTAATTATTAATCGTAAACTTGTTGCCTACGTGATCTGTCGCATTGCCCGTTAAACAAAATCCTATTTATCGATCATTTTAGATCTCGTTCTACTTCCAATAAACGTAAGTAGCTTTATTTTGCACATTTTCATTATCGATTTTCTTGTGTGACAGACAATGTTAGTATCTATTAGTATATAGATAGACGCTTAATTAGTATGTGCTGTTATTTGTTACACACGAGGTGGTATAAATGTGAAACTATTTCCTAGCCCAAGCAGTTTCGCATGGGACATTAAACCGAAAAGTATTTTTACATTTCGAATGGATATAGACGACTCGAAGCAAAGTATAACACACTTATAATGAAATTGTTGATCTACATTATATAGATTTATATTTCAAATTCTACAAATTCATATTTAATTTCCTAATAAAAATTATTGTACGTATTATCAGCATTTATTATGCTAAAATTATTATACATTAAGGCTAGCATAGGACATTGATAAAAGAAGACAGTAATGGATAAAATTTCTAAAAATAACCTACTATGTGCTAGCCATCGTGCAAATATCAAAAGGATTGTTTCCTTTACTTTTCACTGTCTAAAGTTTGGCGCCAATAAAACGTGACTCGGTGCCTGTGAATGTCGATGAAAGTGGTGGCCATAAAGAGAATCGTAGTAAACACACTTCAGGGGCAGACGAGAATGGAACAAGGTCGAGCGACAACGAAGAGGAAGAACTTGAAAATGACAACGAGCACGAAATAGAGGATTCGGAAACTGCTTTGCATCGCTTGCCGTGTTATGCCAGCTTTAGCCTTGCCTCGCGTCTTTTGCATCAGGTCGCGCTGGCCGAGAAAAAGGCATGCTGTCTAGGTAGTGATACCAAAGGCGAATCATTTAGCTATGCTGATGAGACGGCGAATTCACAACCACCGGGCGAATTTGATGAAGGCACTGAAAATACATCTTCTGCTTCTATACAATGTCCGGACTGTCAGCTACATATAGCCGTATCTGATGAATACGAGGGTTCGAATGCTGCTACACAACTAGCATTATTACGACATCGAAGAAAAGGTTGCTCTCGGACTGCATTAAAAATGGACACTTCGAAATGTGACTCAACCTAAGTGCGCTACTTAACTAATCGAAGTTCAGAATTTTAAACCGGAATTCTTGATTTCATTACTGATGTTGAGAATGAAAATATTTACGTGTTCCCTTACGGGTGTTCGCATAAATGTGTGTATTGGCCATATTTTAATGAATGTTTCGGCCCTAACGTCATTGAGTTTTAGCATCAAGTGTCGCATCAATGGTACATTTTATTGTCAAATTGGATTTTTGTCAGATTGCTACATTGAATTAACTGTAGTGGCCAATTTATGATTTAAATTTAACTTGCATTTTCACGAGAGCTATCGCAAAATTGTCGCACTATAAATTAAGTCAGTTCGGCTAATAAATTGCCAGGTCTCAAATTCTACCACTTCCACTTGTCAAGCGAATTATGCCTACCATTTCTAAGTGCACTTTCACAAACCTTCTTTTTGGAGACATGCTCCTCAACTTCACTTATTTTATTGTATTTCATCGCCGTAAACAACATCAGCTTGATGTACTCATGCCTCTTTAACGCTGAAACGTTAAATTCGTAGCTTTGTTGGTGGTCCAAGAGTACTACGTAATCCATTCCTAGTGGAAACTGAGATGGTACTAGTTTCATCACTCATCGTTAGCCTGCTTGGTAATTAAAATTTCAACAGCATAACCATGAGATGCATAGTTGTGCTGAGCGTTACCTGCTTCCGATGGCGATTACAAAGATGGGCAAGCTATCGGACCAAAGAACGATCCAGTCTCCATTGATGTATGGTTACTTAAAAAGTAGTGCAGATATATATATATATATATATATATATATATATATATATATATATATATATATATATCAAAAGATTCTTTGGCAGTAAATTATATTGCATCGTATTTTTTTAAATTTCACTCAATGCCTTGTGCAATTATTAAAAATTTTGACTGCTAAGGGGAGTACATAAACGCTTTCTACTTTGGTCACATTTCGTTCAGTATTCCATAGGAAAGGTTTTCGTTCCACTCACGAAGCCGGCTGATTTCTTCGCGAGAATCAACTGCATCCAATTTGAGTAATTAAATACTAAATGAAGTAGGAGCTGGTTAAATGCGCTTACATTGTCGGCGGAGAGTCAAATTTAGTTACTAGGTATTTCTTATTGTCTTCGAAAGCTGAACAATTAACAAATTGTGTTCGTTATTTATATACTATTTATTGTTTAGACCGAATATGTATTCAATTATGTATTATGTAGTTCTTATCTAGTAACAAATTGTTTCAAATAGGATCAGGAGTATATACCAAAGTCAGCATGCATCGCCTAATATCGCACGTTTCTTGACCAAATATAAAGTCTGCTTATGACGTGGTTCCGGTTCATACTTATTAGACATCAGTAGATACGAAACGCATGTGTACATAATTTACTGAATTTGATGTTTCCTTGTATTCTATTTGCAATATTTTTTTTAATAGGTACGCCGCACCTACCAAATAGTTGTCTTCTAATTCTGTCGAAAGTAATAAAGTAATGGAATGAAGTTTTGGTGTGTCTCTACAACTTTGACGCTACTAAGAGTAGTGGACTGTTCCTCTTGACAAATTATTTGCCCCAGTCGATTCTGTCAATGACTCATAATTTTCTGTGTTAGCTCTTGAGAATTTAAATAAGACAACTGGTGGCGCGACTTGCTTTGCAACGGATCATACTTTCGGCCATTTTAGACTTCTAGCTTTTTTTGTTGGTTCGCGGGTGGTCCAGTCGAAATGTCTTCGATTTTCAGTCATTTGGCCGCAATTTCTAATGATATGTTTTTAAACGCTATTTTTCAAAAGTGCCTCCTTCCCACGTGTAGACAGTAGATTTTTGTTCTTCATTTTGTATAGTTTTCGTGAATTCTGCTTACTTCAGCTTACAAACGCATCTTTTAACTTTCGGTTATGAGCACATAGTTGGCAACATTTTAAATTGCGAAGTTCCCATGGCTCCATTAGACATTTAAGCAATAAATCACAAATTTAACTTTAAAAAATATTAATTGTGCAAATGACGATGAAAATGCTTTAAAACTAGCTTGCGAAATAGCTAAAAGCATGAATCTAATTTTTAATCAGTAGTAAAACAGCCAAATTATCATTAGTTACTTGCACTGATGTGTTTCAATTTGTGTGGTCAGCGTCAGAGCACACAGGCGAACGGACCACCAACGATTCAACGGTCATTAATGTGTAATGCATTAAAACTCAGGAATGCGTTCACACTGTTCACCAGAATTGCACACATTTTATTTGACTGGGATTTCGACTGAAAAAATTTTATTAAACCAAGGTCTCAACTTTTTTTGTCAAAATCGAAGCTGACATTACATGTAAGCACAGTTTTTGTGAGACTAATGTGAGTCAGTTTGGCATTTGTGGTTGCCAATAATTCATGAATAAATCGATATTGGCCTGCTCACTAGTGTGCCGCTTTGCTCTGATGAGGATCATAGAAATACGAAACGCGCCAATAAGCCTGGACTACTGCCGTTTTTCTGCTGCGCTAATAGTCGACAATGGTTTTCTGTTTGTTACAAGTCCGCAGATTGATTTAAGTAATGATTTTCCCCATCTGAATAACGTATTTATTTTTGTCGAAAGCTCTGCTCCTGATTGCGTATAAATTGTACAGCCGAAAGTTCCAGTCAGTTGCAATGTATGCTTCACTATTTTGGATTTGGAACCGCATATCTGAATCTCCTTAAAATTTATACGCGTTGTAGTTTGAACCTGGTAGGTCAGTTTTTCGTCGCTCTCTGATGATGATGATGATGATGATGATGATGATGATGATGAAAAGTCGAAACGGTAGGTATGTACGACTGCCGTTAGTTTTTCTGTTGTGCGAGTGGTTAGAAACAATGGGTTCTGTGTTAGTCTGTAGCTCGCAAGCTCGATTTAGGGAATATTTATCACCAGCCGTGCAATCAATGATTGCTTATTTGAATAAATTATGCAAATTTTGCGAGAGCTGCCAGAAGCTTATGTTCGTGACCGCATAGACAGTCAACTGCATTGTAAGCAAGACTACTTTGGGGGGGAGGGGAACCGCATATCTACTTTTCCATAAAATATAGGCAATGCGGTCTGATGCGCTTTAGTCGGCTTGCGGTCGTGATGTGATGACGAGCGTGGAGGGTCGAAACGTGTCACTGTGTAATCGGTGCTAATGCTCCCATGTTGTGTAACTTATGAGAAAGTCAATTTGTTGGATTTACTTATTGGACTTTTAAAGCAGTCACAAATGATTTTTTGACAAAAAATAAACTTTCTGGTAGTTCAGTTTGCTTTTATTTTTAAAATGAACTACGATTTCTTTGTTAGTAAAGGAAACACGAAATAATACAACCATCTAGGTACAATCATTCTCTTTGATATTCACAGTTCGTTGTATGACGTATTGTTCAGTCGGTTTCAATTATTAAAATATTCTTTACAAAATTGAAAAATTGTGGATAAAATTAGCAACATATCCAAGATTCGCAGAATGGAAGAGACATAAAATTTTATTAAAGAAAAACATAAGTGATCAATATTTTTATTGTTTATCGGTAATATAACAAACTTTAAACAGAAAAGCTTGTTAAAGATACCTTTTTGCTTAAAAAATTTGAATAAATTGATAATACTGAAAGGTATTTTCTAAATTTGATTTGGTTTTCACAATAAAAAATGAAAACGTTAAAAACATTTAAAAAATCCTTTTTCATAAACCGTTTATTTATTTATTGACATAAATCGCACGATCAAAAGACTATAAAATATGAACTCATTATTTCAGACTTGTATAATGTTTCTTTGAATTTTTAATAAGTAATATATATATATAACTAGGAGATGATTCATAAATATAGTATATACGACTATATTTATTTTTAAACCTGTATATATGTTAATTAATAAAATATCGCTTTGGCTAATTGTCAAAATTTTTTTATTAATATATTAAGTACTCACGATTTTAGGATGTTTATAATTACACATAAGATAAGATTGGAGAATTAACTTCATTTACAAATCTTATTTGCTGTACTTGTAAATAGCAAATTCGTTCTGATGAGTTTTGCCACAATGCGTTTGGTAAAATCGAGACAAATTATCATTTAGTATGCAGACAATAAATTAATACGTTATGTTTTATATTTTAGTTTTTTCATTTTATAATGGGCAAAACATTGATGCAATTACACGCATTGAAAAACACAAATATATCTAAGATAATGGTGATTATAAGAATAATAAAGAAAGCTTTTACGTTAGATATGTAAAGATTCGTGTCTTAAATGTCTGGGGGGGGGGTAGGCCGATATGGTTGTTTTAAAGGCTACACTTCGGATATGCGAACTTGTTAAAGTCAACTGCGACTTAGATTTCGTAGTGTTGATAGTTAGCTTCAAGAGATAGAGCCGTGACAAGCGTCGGTTGATGCTTGCTGTAGTTTTAATTCTTGTTTGCTTCAAGACTACCGACGGTATTCTTGACATTTGAAATGCGCTTCCTGATTGATGTAATAAGCACTAGTATTAGTGATTTAATTTTGTTTAGTCATGCGAACGAGTATAAATAGTTGGAGTTAATTTAAAGGTTTGCATGTCTTCATTTTGCAATTGGAATAGGCATAGTGGATCGACGCATACTATGAAAACTTATAATACACTACTGAAAATAGAGAAAAAACGAGTGGGATGACAACGCAAAGCAGCACTCACACGTTTAGGAAAAATTTATTTTAGTGAATGCGTAAGTAGCATAAGGCTGACAAACTTACAAATATTATTTAAAAGGAAATAACAAGACTACATAATCAGCAATAATCACGTACTCTTGGTTGCATGTATGCATTTATGTATTAGGTTTTGTATACCTAATAGTGGCTTATTTAGAATAGGGCCAGAAGTGTATGCCAGTCAGCCGTTTCCTACTGATGAGATGCAACTAAACACGAAACGCATTTGTACATCATAATACGCCTTTTTTCATGCTGATTTTTGCGTGTCCTTTGAATCTATGTGATCTAACCTGATACTAAGTAAGTTGTATTCGAAATCAGTTAACCCATATAAACTCCAGTTTGATGTTCAGCAGGCCCTTCTTATCCGTGCCAAAAGTGTTGCCATAACCTCTGTCAGTGTTAAAGGTATTTACTTAGAACAGGTTGAAACACAATTATGCTTCAGGCAATTCTTTCTGGGTGAAATGCCCTTCCTCCAGAGAAAGTTAGATGACGCTACCTCTTTTGTATCGGAGTAAAATTATCATCTGAATAAGCCTAGTGAACTCTTATGGTGTATTGTTCGTTCTCAAATGGTCCACTTGAAAGACATCGGTTTTTTAGTCACATTACCACTGTGGCAGGCGATGATATCCTGTTATGTGTATGGAAATATGTAATCAGCATCTTTCTGAATATATATATTGCATACATAGAAAAACGTTTCTTTGTAGTAATTCATTATTTTGCTTCTGAGGTGGATCCAAAAGGCAAAAATTTGTTGCTTAATGAACTTTGCTGGTGCGATAAACTTCCATTTTGTCTCGATCATGCATCTCTTTTGTTTGAAAAAATCCGCTTTTATTGTCTATTTCTACATATTTCCCTACAAGCTATGCTGGCTACTTCAATTGGTGCGGTATGTCGTTTAAGGAAAACTTTTCTCACATCGACTAGTTTAAAAAAAACTGCAAACATGAAGGTTAACCATATTGCTGTATTTCCGAGGTGGCCCCACCTTAAAGCTGACTTGGCCATGGTGGTGTTTTGTAGAGGTTTATTTTGCCTCACTTCTTTGCGCTATTCATATGAACTAGATACCCGTCATAGATCACTCAATTTAAACAAATTGTAGAAAACTTTTCCCTTTTCAAGAATTATTTTAATGTTTTTTCCTCATGGTTATATTGCCATGAAGCATCAATTACTAACGACTTTTGTTTTGCTGTCCGTGATGATATATTATAAAAATAATGATAATTATAATAATGCTAATGATGATGATAATTATGTGGATGATGACCACCAGTTTAACATAGAACAGCCGCTTTATCATTTTTTACTGTTCTCTATCGGATGCACTTCCAAAAGAAGCACGACATTTAAAATACTTTTGGAAGATTGTTGGCGTTTACCGATATACTCATCGCTTCTTGACTGTCGATTTCTTGCCAA
This sequence comes from Eudiplozoon nipponicum, assembly GCA_029291075.1. Taxonomy (NCBI): domain Eukaryota; kingdom Metazoa; phylum Platyhelminthes; class Monogenea; order Mazocraeidea; family Diplozoidae; genus Eudiplozoon; species Eudiplozoon nipponicum. Next base: position 35,781 of record JAQBSW010003419.1, on the reverse strand, counting down.
TAAAAGCCGAAACCAAGCTTTGCTTCAAATCGATAGTCTACATAATTGAACCGACCAAACTGAGCTACTAAGTTCTTAATGTATGCAAGTGAAGACGTAGACCAGCTATGGATTGGAGCTCGAGAGCGAAAATTCGTTATCTATTTGATCATTCTACACCATCGCCATAACAGGGAACGCGGCCTACCAGCCGAGTAATATGTGGCTAAGATAAATTTCTAACTGTTCTCCATTCAAATCAAGTGTTGTTTTCTCCTAGTGATCACATAATCTGTTCATACACTTGTAAACGGGATCTCGCTCCCAGTACAGTTTGAGGTCAGATTCACAAAATTCAAAACTTTTCCACTTGTCCATTGAAGGAGCAACGCCTAAGGTAAAACGTCAAATGTGAGTATAATGGAGAATTTTGCTACAGTATGTGGGAAAAAATTTCAGCAATATTCTTTCTCTTCACATATTATGGAGCTTTGCCTTTTAGCAGCCATGAGTAGAATTAACTAAATTTGTATATATTTTACGAGGAAAGGTGCCCGTTTTGTATCGATGAGGTTCGTGATGCCGTTAAGGCTACTATTGGCTAATGCCCGCCGGTCGTCAGGTGGAAATTTACGTTTCCTCAGAACAATTTATTTTGTGCGCTATTTTACCGGTCAAAATACAGAATTTAGAACGCAGGCCTTACAAATTCAGCTTCACATGCATAAATTGTTTTATCAACTACCTCTCAAGACGTAGATTTTTGTAAATAATTATAAACCCCTTAACATTCACTTTATTATGTCGATGTTGTGCCAAATTGTCTAGTCGGCAAAGTAGCAGTTGCTGAACATAGCAATTTGGTAGATAATGTGCGTAAATTCTTGCGCAGCAAATATACATAATAAAAAAAGTTTCTGAAAAATGCATTAAATTGACTTTCAAAATAGCCTACATTTTAGAAAAAATATCAGAAAAATTTAAAATCCTGTCTGAATTGGCTGTGTGTTTGAGATGCAACTAAAATGGATAAAACATTATTTGTCACTTTAAAATGTCAGGTATCTCGCAAAATCTGCTAGCAACACCTTTAAGTGTGTGTGAGTCGAAAAAGATGAAATATATTCTTTACGAAAAGGATTGAAAAATATCGTAATTGACGTTTACAGAGATCAGTCATTTTTACATAGACGCATAATTTAACAATAAAGCATTAGAATTGACTAGTTAGTTAAACAGTCATTGTTTCAATGTGCAACGTGGAGTATCGGGTTTGAAATCATTTTATTTCCGGTTGAGCAAAGCGCTTTAGAAAGAACAACAATCAATTTTGAATACTTCGGTTTTGTGAAAAAAAATTCAATGCCAAAATGATATTTCGTTCAGCGTTTATTTTTACCGTTATGCTTCTTATTATTCTAATTGCATTACAGTATTCAAAGTACAAAGGAACACTACGAAAGTGGGTAAGGTAGTTTGCACAGCTTTATTAATTATGCCATTTTACCAACTTTAACATGGTGAAATTCAATCGACAGGCATTCGTGGCGTAAGGTTTTGCCGCACACAGTTTGGTTTCGTGACATGAATGCGTGCGTTCAGCAATCACCTTGAATCCCGTTATCGATCGGCGCGAGCGCGTCAAACCAAAATGTTACTGTTAGAGAAAATATAAATGTCAGCACACCTGTGGGACTGGAAGAGTCCAGACCATGTAACTTGGACAAAAATGACAGAAGCAGACAAAGCCTTGCTAGATTCAGCAAAGAGCAGGTAGCACTTATAACTACACCTGATGCAGGTGATAGGTTAACAGAGTCATACACATGCACCTACACGTTTACAAAGCAGGCAACCAAAAGCTGTCACGTGCTTGATGAAAGCACAAATTATTTCGTCTAATCGAATCTAATGATGCATACGATAGTGGAAAAAAATTATCACTAAAACAATAAAATTCCCTTTTTGTAAAATATTTCGACCTACTTTACCGTAGGTCTTCATCAGTTGCATTTCACGAAAAAAATGAAGCATGAAATGCAACTGATGAAGACCTACGGTAAAGTAGGTCGAAATATTTTACAAAACTAAAATTACTGGAACAATGAAAGCTGCGTTAGTCAAAACGCAGATCAGGTAATTTCAATTAATCCAGGTTCGCAATATAGAAGTTCCTTCAATAAAATTCCCTATCGGTCGTATCAGTTTTCGCATAAAATAACAATATTTCTTGAGTGTCATGCACTTTCTAGTCACATAACCGGTAACACTTGCCAACGGTTCGTCTCAAAGCCAAATTCTAGGTAGATTTTCTGATGAGTAAGTAAATAAACATATAATTTTTGGGTTTAGTTATGTATTTATTGTCTCTATATTTTATTTTATTATTTTTACAGCTTCATTTCTCAAAAAATTTCCATTATGTGATTTTTTTAAAGTTAGAATGCATTTTCGAATGCCTTTGCAATGAAATAGCTACGCTTTATTCAGCCTGACTCTTCGAAAGTAAATTGAAAATATTATAAGACGATATATACTTTCATTCTTTATAATACAAAGTTCTCCAACTGTTTGATAACACGGGGATCTCCAACACCCTTGGTTGTACTTCTACTAATTATTGGGAAAAGAGAATTACCTAGACATCTATATGCAGCGAGGGCTAACTTTTCAATGGCTTCACGCATTTTTAGGCTACTTCCGCCTAGAACGAGATATTTGGCTGTGAGACGACCCAACTCCGGTGTGACATATTGTTCAACCAGTCGGTTAGAGGCGTGTGGAAGTCGTTGATGTGGAACTTTTAGTTGATCCTTCGAGTTACTTGACAGGGCAGGTATTGCACTGTCGGCGGTCGAGCCATTTACATATGGTTGACAAACTGCAGAATTGACTACGAAATTGGTGGCGAAATGCTGCGACGACTTCGATGGGCTACACATGGCTAGACTTTTCATGTGCAACGAATCGACTATTTGAGCCAATGCTTCTATGAGCAAAGGACGAACTCGAGGATTTGCTGTAGCTATTACTTGCAGAAAGGGTTGAACCAGATTAGAAGGATCTGGCAAACAAAAAGTCAAAAGAAAGGATTATTTAATTAAACGAACATTGTTTGCGCGGGCTGTGATAACAATTACCATAATCAAGGTTTAAAACTTGATATAAACACATGACCCATTAAGTGCATATAATTGTTAGTATAAACTAAGAACTGTATAGTGTAGAACAGGCAATTCATTCAGTAGACCGGTTTCGTCCTTATTCGGAACTCATCACGTACTGGCCAGAATTTGCCGCTGACGGGGCTCGAACCTGGATATGTCTGCTTCGGAATCGGGTGCTCTAACCAATGAGTCATCCTGCCGCATAAAAAGAACTTGTCGCGGACAGGACTCGAAGCTGGGCAAGTCTGCTTCGGAATCTGGTGCTCTATCCACTGAGCCACCCTGCCGAATAAAGACGAAACCGGTTTACCGGATTCGTTGCCTCTTTTACACTATACAATTCTTATTTTATACTGACAATTTTTTTACTTAATGGGCCAGGTGTTTTTATCAAGATCGCTACCTGGATTGTAGTAATTGAAAGGATTATATGTAGGAGTTTCATAAAAAATATAATGCACTCTGCTAAAAATATCTCTATCAGATATTTGATAATAATTGTACAACAAATTACAAATTCTATTGACAGTGAATATTAGTAAACTATTTAAAAAAGAAAATATCATATTCAATTAAAAAAAGTAGGTGCACTTAGATAAGCTTTAGCCAAAGATATTTCCAATCTGACAACAGATGGGTCATGGCACTTAATAAAATAAATGCATGTTAACATGTAGTAATGGAGATTCAGGTGTCCAGCGCGGTGGGTACAAGGAGAACCTCCGTCTACGAGGCAGATGTAATAAGGCCTCTAAATTTCATTCTGTTTTCGAGTAGATTCTCGCAGGCTTCTTCCCGCGCTATAGTCTTGCGTTTAATGCCAGACGTATTCCTCTACGCCTTCAGAAATTCATTTTCTACGGCGGTGTCTAAACACAGGTTACCGTTGTCCCTTAACTGGATGCGGCGGATTTGGCACATAGAAAAGCCAACGGATAGTAGACAGTATCGCAAACCAAATCGAGCATATGCTACAGTTTGACAGATTGCAGAAGCGGTGACTGCTATTATTAATTATCTTCTGTGCTAGTACAGCATGTCAGAAGATCTCAAATATGATTTTTATGAATGTATCGGGTCTGGTCGGTTCCAAACTTATTTTGCAAAGCATGCCAATGGGAGACAATGACAAATATTTTTTCCATTGCCTTAATTACAATAAATCTCTCTAGTACTAATTTAATATCACCGTTTGGTGTAAAAATAGCAACGCGGGTTCTTCCGTTTCTCTAATGGTTGTTATCATTGATAATACTAACTTACATGAGTTCTCTGGAAGGTAATAAAGGTGGCTGGCATTGCTGTTGACTTACAACAGTCACATGGCTCTTACGAACGCAGACATAATTCCCCGCTGCTATTGCTCGTCTAAAAGTTGTCCAGTGTATAGATAGCTTATTCGGCCACTCTGGAGCCTCCGTGGAGCATATGAAGATTTACGTTGATGTTGGCGGTGATGCAGATTTTTCCATATAAAATTTAAACCTCGTTGTTTTTTAATTGAATACCTAGACTATCAAACTTACCAATAATTTTAATTAAATTAGACAAATATTTGTTGGGTGGGCGATGATAACATACATAAATCAAGGTTGCGATCTTGATGTAAACAGCCATCGCATTATACACATACATTTGTCAGTATAAACTAAGCATTGATTAGTGTAGACTAGATAATTTATCCAGTAGAAAAATGTATGTACATAATGAGGCTACATCAAGATCGCAACCTTGATTTTATTCGTACCATATTTAAATATTGAGGACTAACGAATAAATACATAAAAACGTAGATTTAAAAGTGGAAAACTCCTCTACTAATTAGGCATAAGTAGACACATATTTATCCAAAAAATAGTTTGTTATTTGCGGTACAGTATGGATGGAAAATATTTGTATGCTTCATAAATTCAGTTCACAATATTTATACTAAAAAAGCACAATTAGACCAAATAGTCTGGTCATTCTTGCCTAATTTGCATCAAACTTACTTTGTTATTTCCTGTTCAGTTTATTATTCGAATATTTGTTCAATTTTTCTCTTGTCTTTGTAGGCAATTTTGTGAATACCGTAAAGTCTGGATCTGACGAAATTCGATGCTTCTAACTGCCTATATTTTTCTAAAACCTTTTTCATAAAAATTTCTGCAATTAAAGCTGTTATATTTTTGGCATTTACGGACAATTTCCAGCATATCTTATTTTCTTTAAATAATAAAAAATGACATATGCCTTTCATAAGTGATTATCCACTGGATAGTAAGTATTAGATTACTGATATGACGTCGTCTTGCCTACAGTTTGATTAAGCCTAAATTATGTTATGTGGAGATCTATAATGTCTTGTTTCTGTGTGTTAACTAGGTACGTTTCTGCATCTGAACCAGTTCCAGTCTTTATAAATCACTCTTCATTAAAAAGATTTCCTTTTAAATTATAATTTTTGTTGTTAGTTGCTTTTTGTTATAAATTACTTATGGTTAGGTGGCAGTGAGATATTAGTTCTTGTGGCTGTGGTGTACGCATTTTCATTCAGCCATTTTTATGCATTTTCAATTTGAATTAAGAAGTAAATCGTATTGTGATGTGTAAATTTACCACAAATCAGGTGAATACAAAAGAGCCTTAAAAAGTCAATTATTTCTCACCAGAGCGCAACTGGACCGCAATATCTGGTAATTCATATATTCATTTTTTAGAAAATAACAGAATAAACTAAGCAGTGTATAGTTTAGAAAAGGCAATTAATCCAGTAGACTGGTTTCGTCCATTTTGGAAACTCATCACGTACTGGCCAGAATTTGTCGCAGACAGAGCTCGAACCTGGACACGCCTGCCTCGGAATCTGTTTCTCTAACCACTGAGCCACCATGCCGCACTTTATGCACAAAGTTCAGTTATACACTAACTAGTGTTTCTCGGTTAGCCTTAGCTTTAGATAGAGTATATATGGCGTCCAATTGAACTAAAGTTCCACCCAACCATCTCAAATCTGTCATTATAGAAAAGGCACCATACTACACGAGGAAGTGGTATTGAACTGAAAATGTATGTCATAAGTTCCCATTAAGGACGAAACCGGTCTACTGGATTAATTGCATTGTCTACACTATACTCTGCTTAGTTTATGCTGAAAATGTATGCACATAATGAGACAGGTGTTTATATCAAGATCGCAACCTTGATTTAATTTGTTATCACCGCCAGCGCAACCGATGTTCGTTTAATTATATAAGAGGTATAAAGGTAGATTAAACACATACATTATCCAACGACAACCAAGATGCGGGAAACATACATGCTGAGAGACGCACAAACGAGCACACATGCACACAAATAATTCACCCGTTTATATTCAGATCACGGGAAAAACCTCTATTGTTTAATTAGCTAAGGCTTAAGAGTGTCGTGTTAAACAGACTCCGCTGTGCGTAATATGTTTTCATTTCTTGTTTTGAAGAACACCTGCAAATATGCCTGATTTGCAGGTGTGATTTTTGTAAACAATGTGTTAATCTATTGCGGAAACGTTCTCTCTCATGCCAACTATGTTTAATCTTAGATGTTCTTGAATTCACCTATTCAGTAATTGGCTAGTCCGGCCTACAGAACGCATTGAGCAGCTATGATATTGGTATGCATAAACAACGTTGTGTATTAGACGTTCTAATGGTCACTGATTTGTTAATTCTTCGAGTATTTGATTTGATGCGTTACTTTTCAGAGACATATAATTAGGTTGGCTGCAACTTCATTGCTTTTTTCTCGATGTTTATGCCTCATGTTCGTTTCAACAAACTTTTCTGGAGAAGTAGTATCTAAAAAAGTTGTCTTGAGCATCATTAGTTCTTAACATTGAAATTCGTCGATAGGATAATTTTTGTATTAAATTTCACTTTTTTAGAAATCAGAACAGCGCCGTTTTAATAGATGTGTAGATCAGTACATTTCTGCTTTCGATGCTTTTTTAATCAATTTAAATTAAAATTGCGTAAAATTAGCTGAACGAACATTTTTACACGACTATAAGCTTAGTGGACCACCATTACCAAGACGAGAGATCAATCAGTATATCTCTCCAAAATGCAGACATGGTGAGGCCTGCGTAAGGAAACGATTGTATTTTTGGTGCATCACAATTAACCGATTTCGTCGAACATTACACAAACTATACTAATTAGTTTCGTCACACGCAACTAACAAATATTGATATGACTACCAAAAAATGCAATAAAAACTTAGAACCTGCAAATTGACAATATGGACAACCAAATCTCAACGTCGGAAACTCGTTTTAGTATTCTTCAACCACGCGAGCATGTAGTTCTCAAGAGTGTTTTTCATTGCCTGGTTATGAATGCCGTGGACAGAGAAAAAAGTAGCTATTCAAAGTTTATTTTAAAATTAGCAAATCTTCTATGTATTTATTGAGTACGCCAACGTGTTCACTTTCAACTATCCGATTTTTTTCTATCATAAAAAAGAAAATTCTTATCGTTTCGACCAAAATTCTGTTTATTACCAAACCATAGTGACTGGAAGACAGAGATAAGAACAAAGGCCGCACTGCAGAGCCTTTATGACGATGTTAGATGAGGAATTTCGCAAGATGAATTTTGCTCCCTATTTAAAGCTGAACTACGTGTTGCCTATGGGCACTTTAAAGCGAAATACAAGCGATTCAATTTTATAAAGAGGGAAAACATAGAAGGACTCAAACAAAAAACCATCGATAATCGATTAATGTAGATAAACAATAGGTCCGCTATTTTTATTATGAATACCAATGATTGTATAAATCAACCAAGTATTGTACTTGTTGATGAACAGAAATTAAAACCGTGCCAAGTAAATAGAGCCAGATCGGAAACTACCAAGGATTTAATATGGCATGCGAGTAAAAATGCGTATGAAGCAATTCAACAAAGAACCGACGATGTGAATCCAAATGAAATCGATAACACCATATGTTGTTCTAAACAAACAAACGAAATGGGCACACGCGCTGTTAGAATGTACCGTATGCCGAAGGTAAGCAAAGAAGTTGAAACGAACCAATTGCCGCTAGTTAGACCAATACTGTCAATTATCAAAGCTGCAAAGCAAAAACGGGCGGGGGCACTAAAAGCATTGCTACAACCAGCATAAATCGAAACGTCAAAATTTGTGTCCAAAATAATTTTAATTATGTAAATAAAGTCACATCTAACAACGTTAAGAATTAGAAGAATGATTTCGTTCGATGTCAACAATCTACTTACGAGCCTCTCTTTTTAAAAAAACACCGACTTCCTTTGTACGTTCATCGATAGTAACCAACCATCATTCCCCATCATCGTCATTCACAGCCATACAAAAGCCAAAAGTGACTAATGTTTCACTGCCATATATATATTATATATATAATATATATATGCATATATATATGCACAATAAATATATAATATATATATTTCTAATGCCATAAGGAGTGAAAAAAATATATAAATGAAAACAGAAATAATATATCAGACAAATTATTATTGAGATTTCGAGAGAGAGAGAGAAAGAAAGAGAAATAATACCTAGTTACTATGAGTAAATTTATTAGGATAACTCAAAGAAATGAGGCAACTAAACTTCTCCACAACATCATTATGGCCAAGTTAGCAATAGAGCTTCCTTGCGGATTTCACTGTATCACGTCATAATCATACCAAATCTTGCAGCTAACTTTGCCTTTCTAAGAAAAGAACGTTGATTCTACAATACATCTGCAACAAGATCGCCACTGAGCTTGTTTCGATGCCATATCGCCAAGGGTTTCTAATCAAGAACTATGGTGCGCACGATGACCACATCCTGACAGACGAGTAGGTCCTATACTACCCAATTTGGATGTAAGTGACTTCAATTGTTTCTGCCATGTCAAAATCTGCCCACCTTCTTTCTTACGCCAATTTGGTGCTGGATGAGAGAACAGAGCTCTATTGGGTAATCGAAATGAGGGCATACGCAAAACGTGACCGAGCCAACGAAGTTGATGGAGACTTATTTGTTTTGCTAACGAGGAGAACTTATTGTCAGATTCGAAAATACATCTAATGATATCAACGTTAGTTATTCGTTGTTGGTAACCAACATGTGCTATACTTCTCAAACAACGATGGTCGAATGCCTGTAAGCGTCTCAAATCATCAACTCTAAGAGGCCAAATTTCACTTGCGTATATTAAGACTGTGTGTACAGATGCATTTTAAACACAACCCTTAAGGCAAAGTAAAATATTCGCGTTTCTCCATATATGAAGAAGGTTCGAGAAAGCTACTCTAGCTTTCGCGATCCGTATACTCACCTCGTCGGACATATTGCCTACGTTATTGATAGAGCTCCCAAGATATGTAAACCTGTCGACTATGTCTAGATCTTCATTCTGCAGTCGCATCGTTGGAGTGAGTGGTGTGTGATCCTGTAACAGTATCTTACATTTAGAGAGTGCGAATTTCATACCGAAAGACGGAACAACTTCTGTTAATCTATTAAAGGTGGCCTGGACAGCATTCTGATTGTCGAATAATAGTACGATATCGTCCGCATAGTTGAGATCGACTAGTTTATCGCCCGGAAGAACTTCAACACCTGCATCCTGAACGTGTGGAAGAGTGTTGTTCATAATGGCATCGATTACAAAATTAAACAAAAAGTGGGAAAGTGGGCAACCTTGACGAACACCACTGAAAAGAAAAAAATATATATATATATAAATATATATATATATATATATAACGACAAAAATAATAATTTGGACCCAAATTATTAGTGAGATTCACGAGAGAGAGAGAAAGAGAAATAGTACCTAGTTACAATGAGTATATTTATCAAGATAACTCAAAGAAGTGAGGTAAACTAAACCTCTAAACGACATCATTATGGCCAGGTTAGCTTGAGGGCAGGACAACAGCAGCAATACAGCTTTCCTGTAGGTTTCAATGTATCACGTCATAAACAAACCAAACTCCCCAACTAACTTTGCCCTTCTAAGAAAAGAAAGTTATGGAGATGATTCTAATAGACATCTGCAACACCATCGATGCCGCATCGCGAAGGGTTTCTAACCAAGAACTATGATGCGCAAGTGGACCCCATCCTGGCAGGCGAGTGCGTCCTATACTACCCAATTTGGATGTAATTGACTTCAATTGTTTCTGCCATGTCAAAATTTGCCTACCTTGTTTCTGGTGCTGGATGAGAGAGCAGAGCTCTACTGGGCAATCGAATTGAGGGCATACACAAGACGTGACCAAGCCAACGAAGTTGATGGAGCCTTATTTGTTTTTCTAACGAGGAGCACCTTTTGGCTGAAACAAAATGTCAACGATGTTTATTCTTTGTTTGTAGACATCATGCGCTATGCGTATAGTAAAACAGCACAAGGTACAGTGAAATACTCGAGGTTCTCCACAAATGGTCAAGGTTCGAGAAAGCTACTCTAGCTTTTGCGATTCTCATTCGCAGCTCGTTAGACATATTGCCTAAGTTATTGATAGAGCTCCAAAAATATGTAAACCTGTCAACAAAGTCTAGATCTTAATTCTGCAGTCACAGATTTGACGTGAGTGGTGGGTGATCCCGTAAACGTATCTTACATACATCATACCGAGAGACGGAACAACGTCTGCAAATCTTTTCAAAAATTAAACAAAAAGAGGGAAGTGGACAGCCTTGACGATCACAACTGCTGGTGCGCTAATTCGCTGTAGATCTTAATATTAACAAATTTTGTTGGCACATCATTTTTCGACAAAATATGGAATAAAACATTGCGATCCACTGAGTCAAGTGCAACTTTGAAATCTAGAATGACGGCTCTTGTGGGACGGTGATATAAATTTTGCAATTCAAAAACTTGCCTTAACTTAAAAATATTATCTATACAACCTCATCCTGAACGGAATACGGCCTGCTCTTATCTAGTTTGTGGTTCACGTGAAGCGCTTAGACGACGTAGGGTAATCAAAGCAGTTAACAAGGATACGACTGGAGACAAGCTTATACGACGATGGTTAACGCACGAATTACGATTGCCTTTTTTGAAGAAAGGAATGTTTGTCGACTCATTCCCATCAGGTGGTATGGTCTCCTCACTCCATATAGTACGATAAACCTTAGTCAACGTTCCCGAAATTATATCGCCACCATCCTTAAATAATCCCAGAATAAAATCATCAGGGCCTGCGTCATGTGACGTTTTAAAGATAGAATTGCTTCACTTATTTCTTATTCTGATGGTTCTTCGAAACTAACATTCCATGCTGTTGATACAGGCATGCTTTTGGGAATCGGAACTGACACGGGTGCCCATAAAAATTTATCTTTGAAGTTTTCAGTCCACCTATCAAGACGACTTATTTTAACAGTTAATAAATGGTTTACTGCGCTTAAGTTGGCGACTTATATTGCTACGAGTATTATTATATTTCAAGCGAGGTGGAATTCGACGCCTTGTTTAGAGTATCTCTATAGATTTTACGAAAAGCCAATGACTATTTCTAATATAATATATATATATATATGCATATATATATATATATATATATATATATATATATATATATATATATGCATTGTGCATAGGGGAAATTATCTTGGACCAAAGTAAATTCGGATTTTCGCCAGTTGGCTTTGACTTTATAATAGCTTCATATTTTTGTCGGAAGGACGATTGCTCGAGTTTGCTTACATCTATTTTAGGTTTATATTTATTTATTTTCCGGGAAAAGTTTAGTACAAATCTACAAAGGATAAGAACATGGTCCGAGTCGACATAAGTGTTCCAAAAGGCACGGCAATCCTGGATGCAACCACGCCATGTATAAATAATCGCTACATGATTTGAGTCCACCGTTATTCAGGGGCTGGAAGACACTATGTGTCACAACGTCTAGCACTGCGTCTGAAGTTTATACTACATAAATATAATCTATGTTCGGCGCAGCTATCCAAAAGCCGTTCATCATTACCTTTTGAAGTGTGTCTTCCACTTCTATGACGTTCTACGTTACTTAAGCACCCAAACTGAGCAATCATGTCACCGATAACCAAGACTATATCTACACTTCTTGCTCTATTGAGTATGGAGCTTATTTCAGAGTCAAAAGCGTCCTTGCTTCCGTCTGTGCTGCCATCGGTAGGAGCATATGCAGATACAACATAAAGTCAATGTTGATTACTGTTTTTGCATTGATTTTAGTAGATGTATTTAAGCATGCCGCACACAGTTGACTATTTAAAGTGATCTCTTCCATTAAGCAAGTTTCAGCTCGTGTGCTAAGGACAATACCAATGTCCTATTTACCGGCTGGAGTAAACTCCGTGAAACCAGATGTTCGAAGCCAATATCGCGTAGATGGGGATGGTGCAACCAGTTCTGCAATGCACGTAGGATCCTGTAATTGTGGTTTCAGATACGCAAAATAAATACAATTCATCTAAAAAATTCGCCTAAATAAGTACACTAAATATGTTTAATTTACTTTCAATGACGAAAACCTCGCGTAAGCCGATGAAGTGGTGAAAGGCATTCCGTTATGATGTTTACTAGCAGAGGTCAACATGTTCTATTTGAAAGCATCAAAGGTACAACCATTTATTAAAAAAACAATGCCATAAATATATGAAGTATGTTGATGACAGCTTCATAAGCGTGAATGAAGATATCAAAACAAATAGCACGCTTCAAACATGTAAAAATGTGGCCAATCATATTCAGTGTAGCAATAGCCACCCGTAAGGCCGAAAATGCTTCAATTGTCCTATCTAAGGCTGAAGTGAATAAAACAGAAATTCCTCGTAGAAGTGCACGAATTAAGACGAATCTTTCAGCACGGTGGTGGAAGCAACCTTCGAGCCGCAGAAGTGAATATAAAATAATAAATATTTGTATTTTGTTTTACTAAATTGACGCGCTTTATACGAGCAAACTCCTATAAATAATTGATTCAAAATAAAGCATTTTTGTTGAGCAAAATGATATCTAACAGACTGGAAAACTTAGTAAGAGTAGTGTCTGCACAAATGAACACTTTGACTGCGGAGGTAGGGCAGATCAAGTCTCGGCTGGACAACAAACTTATAATAAATTCTGAGTGAGTGCGCATTAACGACCCAACCAATCTAGGCGAAGTCAACACTCGGTTTACTCGAGAACACGAATAATTTCAGATTAACGCAATGTGAATTGCTACTGAGACAGGGAGAGGGCAGTCTAAAGAGGAAGATATATCGAAGTAGACATGGACGACTGGAAAATCCATCCATTATCACAGCGTTGGACTGATTTCCCAAAAGCAACATTTGGTACGCAATTTATCCTGCAGAATAAAGAAAAGCTGTAGTGACTATGTTCAATGTCATGTATTGACAATGCTCAAAAAGCTTTGAAACAGACATGGAGCATAAACGACGAGAAGAGAGCAGTGAAGCCGTACCAAACCAAAGGACGATTTATGTCGGCATACCATTTTAACGAGACGCATCATCCGAAATATATGCTCGAAAAACTAAACGCAGTAACATCCAGGAGGCATAATGCACATTTAACTTTTTTTATTTTCAAAAAAACGCCTAAGAAATAAATATGTAAAAGATAAGCTGCTGGCAATCGAGTAGTCTACCATTGTTTATTTATACCAATGCCATAGTTGCTCAGTGCGTCATGTAGGCCGGAATAGTCGATAACCAAAGGAGCGAATTCAGACGCCCTTTAATTTGAACATAGCTGGCATGGAAAAGAAAGTTTCGCAATAGTTGAACACAATATGCATAAAAATCACTCTCAAAATCAGGCTGAATTGCAGATTTTCTTCAAAGAATAAAGAACTAGGAGGAAATACGCACAGTGGAGGCTGTTTTATGCGGCATCCTTAATCTTCGGCTAAATAATCAAAAGAAGTTAGTACATTATTTGAATATGAACTGGATAGATACTATTTGTTGCGTAGAGTTAATATATGTTTAAATAGATATTAAGTTTTGCGAACCTAGTAACAAATTATGTCAAATAGAACCAGACTTTGGTTTATTCTTCTAGTCCTATTAACTAGCTAATTGGGTGTGCGTGTGTTTGTATTTGTATGTGTACATTTATGCGTGCCTCAACATTTACGTTTTCCACTCAATGTTTGTAGTTGTCTAATGTACGCGTTTAATTCAACTTTATCTCCCATGATTAAAGACATCTTCACTATGTTAAGTAACAGATATTACAGTCGAGTTTAATTTCGGCGCAAACTAAATGACTTTGTCAACTTTGTTGCCAATATCAGCTTCATAATAAATTTATTCGTCCATACATCTTTTATTTTTCAATACAAATGACAAAGGCTGTTGTATTGCTGTCTGTGATGATGATGATGATGGTATGAGGGAGGATAAATATTTCTATCGTCATATTTTGGAAGTTTACAATATGCTTAATTGTGATAAAAGTTCTATTTATAAACCTACCAAGATTCAGAACAAACGCGTCTATAGCGTATTTAGCTGCCGAACTGACATCATTTGATGGGCTTCCCAAGGACAAAGCAGTCCTTTGAAGAAGGCGGCCAGCTAAGGGCGCCGATAGACTTGCTGAGAGACGAGACAGGAGACATCTTGACTGTTGCAAAGCAGATTTTTCCACTTCAAAGGCGTCTGGCACATGTACATTAGATTTTTTATCAACTGTATTTTTGTCTTCATAATTAGATTTCTGTTCAAGGTTTTTGGCCCTTGTACTCAAGGTATGTTCACCGCAGATCGTCGCAAAATCTCCACTTCCTTTATCTGTCAGATTGTGATCGTGTACTTCTGTGTCACCGTCTTTGTTTACTGAGTTTTCAGTATGGCATGTCAAGCCAGGAGCTTCTGGTTCCACGAAAAGGCATTGCAAAGCAGCCAAACATACGTGTGCGTTGACATCGTTCAGACGAGGTGAAAATCTATCGATAAACTGTAAAAAAATTAAAATAGATCATGGATGTAAAACTATTGATATATTCCTAGTGGTGAACAATTGATGTATGCGTGTGCACCCTCCAATTGTCTCAAATTAATTGACGAATTATATTAAGGAGTTGAGGCATATTTTCGACTCCTATTGATAAGTAACCAGTAGGCGCCAATTTCGTCATAAAGTGTTTTGCTGATAGATATATTGAACAGCTTATTACCTGATCTGCGTTTTGACTAACACAGCAACGGTTCCAATTTTTTCTTTATTCAACACGATATTTCGGTTGCCATTCTCGACAGCCTTCTTCAGCTGGTCTATACACACTCGTATTATAAAAAAAAGGTAATGAGGCAAGCGCGATATTTCCTCTGACCATATCATTTTTAGTTCAAACCGACATTTCACTAGGCAGTTGCGTGTGTGGGTGTGCGTGTCCGTAACTGTTACGTTCATCTAACGAAGTGAGACTAGGGTAGCTGAATAAAAATTTACCATTTCAATGCGTTAGACTATTTCTTGCAGGATTGCGGAGTGCGAGCGTGATAGGAAAGCATTCCACGATTCGCGATCGTGGGTTGTCGCTTTGCACTATCAACTTCGCAAAGACCCGATTGATCCCCGTTTCCAAGTGCGCATCAAGTTCATCTTCGTGGTGGCTTAGTGCTGATTCGTCCCTCTCCTACGAAGGCTTCAAAATCGTTCATACTAACCACTGGAAATGAGGTACGATCCAATTAAATTTCTATCAATCCGGTTTCGCAATTTTTTCATTAAAGGAATATTAAACAGGTGCTTCGGCAACACTTTGACTATTTCCAGTTTAAAATGTGTTAGTCACCATTCACGTAAATCGTTCTAAGTAGTTTTCACAATCTTAAACTATAATATGTTGGTCAATTTATAGCATATATTTGTAGATTTTAAGTTAGAAATAGGACTTACTTGAACGTATCTGTGTATCGGAAACAATAAACATTTGCATTGTACAAAAAATAGAACAGAATACCCGCAGGAAAAACTGCCAAATTTGGCATAAGTAAACTAATTGAGAACTCATGTGATAAAATGATGGCACGAGACATTTTCTACTCGTTACAACACTAATACATATATTACATAATAACTATGACTTCAAGTCAAAATTGGAATATACATTTACATGATGTTTGGTCTAATATTACTTTTATAGACACAGGTATAAGAGATTGCATCGTCAACTTGTTCAGCATTATGTAAAGAAAAATGAATTGGGGTCGCGAAATAGTAAAGGCTACAACCGATGTGACGCCATTAAGCACGAAACACAGACGTACATGAGAACGAATTGTTTGCCCATACTAGAATTGATATATTCACCTAGTCCAATATGAACTTACTTGTATTTAAGTACGACACGGTTGATTTCTAAATGCACATGTGCAATCTGGTCGCAGCCAATAATAAACATATTTCGGAACGATACGGTATGCGAGAAAATATTAAGCTCAGAGGCAATCAGATGAAAACATGACTCAATCTGAATCTTTTTCAAGTTCTAGTCAGAATGAATAAGCTGATTTAACAATGCAAAATGTTTTCTATGTCTAAGTTTTACCGAAATCTTATTGTAATAAGAATTGCTAAAGAAAGAAAGAAATATAACGCGTTAGATAAAAGCAATATAATGTTTTTAGTTCAATCACACGTGCTTCTTGAAAGGGAATTCAATAAATTCGAATTAGAGATACCCTAAAAAGTTTATAGTCATATTGCTTCGGTAATTCTTTGTGAGGGATATTAGAAAATTTACTGTTCTTGTATATAAATGTTTTCCATAACTCTTATTTTCATTCATAGTATCCCTTGAATGCACGACTCTGTTATATTTTTCATAAAATGGACAAACACTGAATCACCGAACATTGGTTTTGGTAAAATAAAACACAAGATATAAAGACAAGAAAGTAAGAAGAGAATTTCCCGAATAATCATATGAGATACATATTAACTCACCAAATACATCGGATCACAGGAATAACAGAAAACTAAACATCATGTGTGAGCACAAATAAAATTGTGATATATTCATGGTTGTGGAAAAATATTATATATATATATATATATATATATATATATATATATATATATATATAGTTATGTGGTAGGTTTTGCGCACCTAACATCAATTTAGTTTAAAAAAGACCAGAAGGGTATGCCAAGGTGAGCAAGAACAAAATATGTAAACTCGTGTACACACGCGTTACGTGCTTAGCGGCGACTCAGCAGATGAATTACGCATTATGCCCTTTATCATATATTTTTTCAAGAAATATGAGGCAGTAGAGGAAATTGCATTTAAGACCTGTTTTTCTATTTTAAGCGCATAAATGCATGGTTATATTATTATTTCGTGACGAACTAATATTTCTGCAATTATGTATTTGATCTTACGCACCTACTAACACGTTAGTTCAAATTGGACCAAAATCAACGTGAAAAAGCGTGCAATTTCATGCAGAAATGATGACTCCCCGACAAAATGTCCCGACCCATTAAACATTTTGTCAAATGATGTGGGATACTTGTGCGGTGCTCCACATTTCTAGATCGAATATAAACTGGGCTTGGAGCCTTATGTAGGCACCTACTGATGAGTCACCAGTAATCTCGAAAAAATGCGTGAATGTGATTAAGCGTATTGTTTACAGTGGTTTGGGCATATAATTCTGGTCCTATTCGAACTCTCCTGTTTCTAGATACTGAATACCTACTACATAATTAAATGAATAAAATTGGTCAACAAACATTGTACACTTAAACGGACATAGGCTGCGCGAGTGGTGATACTTAAAGAGTCCGGTTTTTATATAATGAGCGCAACCATGATTATTGTAAAAAAGCATTGTACACATTCATTTAGCACTCTGTATTGTTTACCGTTGAATTTCTTGTATTCTGTGATATTAAAGCTTTACCAACATTTGACTTCGACAAAAATTTTTTTTAAATTGCGCTTCAAAACAAACCAAAATTTTGCATTCAGCGGATATAATGAATGAAACAAACGAAGGCGAAAAGTTTTAAGCCATGTTTTTATTATACAACATGACTTCTTTTACAGCAGGTTATATTTCCATCGGCATCATTCTATAGTGCAATTAAACATATTATAATCATTTTTTGTAATTTACATTCAAATAAAAAACATTATGATTACACACACACATGTATATATATATATATATATATATATATATATATATATATATATATATTATTTAATGGCAGTAATCTTGTTATATATGTTTTGTCAATATAAAATAAACATTGTATCAGGTAGCGCAGATAATTCATTTAGTCGACCAGTTTCATTTTATTGAGAACTCTTCATGTACTGTCCAGAAATTTCCGCGGATCAGTCACGAACTTGGGAACATTGTTGAGGAATTTGGCATTGTCCACTCCGCAACCCGTGACACATACTATATGAACTTCGAAGGCATACACTAACTTATGCTTCTGAATAACCAGAATTAATAAAATAAATACTCAATTCAAAACTGCTTCGCCAGATAGCGTTGTTTCTGTTCTATATTAACAGTTTGAAAGTGGTTAGTTGAAACTGAAATCCTAAAGAGATTATTATAATCAAGGTTGCGATCTTGATAAAAACACCTGACTCATTAATTACTTACATATGTCAGTATAAACTAAGAATTGTATAGTGTAGAAAAGGCAATTCATCCAGTAGAGCGGCTTCGTCCTTATTAAGAACTCATCATGTACTGGCCAGAATTTGCCGCGGACAGGACTTGAACCTGGGCATGTCTGCTTCGGAATCTGGTGCTCTAACCACTGAGCCATCCTGTCCTAAAGAGATGTCTGAAAGACGGGCTTACTAAAATCGTTAATTTATATATAACTATAAATTGTTTAAAACCTGCGACATGGTGGCTCATTGGTTAGAATTATATATTCCGAAGCAGACGTGCCCAGGTTCGATTCCTGTCCACCGAAAAGTCTGGGCAGTACTCGAAGGGTTACCAATATGTACGAAACCGTTTTACTAGATGAACTGCTTTTCTGCATTATATGATGCTTAGTTTATACTGAAAAATGTATATATAATGGGATTGGTGCTTACATCAAGCTCGCAACCTTGATTTAAATTTAAAAAAAATTATAATTAAAATTTTTTTGTCATTGCTAACCATGATTATGCATTCATTGAATATAATGATACGAAGAAGACAATCCTTGACATATTTTAATCATACGATAATATCTGTTTTACAAAGGTTTTTGTTTTCATCAGCTTCACTCCATAACACAAGTATGCATATTATGACCACTACTTTTTATTTATATTGAAAATTTTAAAATTGTAATATATATATATATATATATATATATATGTATGTATATATATATGCTGTCTAATGGCAGGATTTTGTCAGTATAAAATAACAATGCATCAGTTAACGAAGTTAATTCATCCAGTAGATCAGTTTTGCCTTTATTAAGAACTCTTCATGCCCTGAGGTACATTACTTCGAAGTCAGGAACAATAAACTGCGCCGCCCGTGCCACATACTACACGTACTATGAAGTGATATACCAATTTATGTCTCGGAATAACCAGAAAAACAAAACATTATCTGACTTTACATTGTTTATAGTATGAGACACGTGTGGCGAAATGGATACTGTTAGAAATTCAGAAGCAAATAAATACGGGTTCAAGTTCCGATTGCGACGAATTCTGTTCGGTACTTGAAGAGCTACCAATAAAGACGAAACCGGTCTACTGGATGGATTGCCTTTGCTACCTGACGCAATGTTCAATTTTTACTAACAACAAATATATGATCAAAAGCCTTCCATCATAATATAAATCAATACAATACGGATAGCGAGTACGTTATTATAATGGACAAATAAGACAAATTATAAAATATGTAGTACCTCTTGTGTGGTAATTAAAATTGGTGAGTCGGTAGGTAACATCAAATGAATTTGAGCGGAAGGTTAAAAATGCAATCAAAATCTTAGTCGAGGCCAGTTTAATAGATAAGGTCGTTGCACAGAAACATAGACAAGTTGGTCTGTTTACACAAACAATGCACGGACTGCCAAAGAACCAAAAAGATTGTCCTTTAATTTCGTTCTTATCAATATTCAATCGTTACGTAAACGACTTGAAAACTAATCGGTTGCTGATTTATATGAGTTTTTTTTAACAGATTTCAATGTATAAATGTTAAAAACAAAATTATTGATATCTCGTCATACTTGATTTCATTGTTTTGAAATGCTCCCATTGAAGAAAATATTGACGTTATAGTTTAGGCAGTCTCCGAACCCAGACCATACACTACGTCAACTTGTTTTGTTATACACGGAAGACGTACATCTTCATTTAAATAAAAGCATTCATAAACAGTTTAATGGCATGGCTATGGAAGTTTTTAGGCGATTTTTAGAACACATCACTGAAAGTTCGTGAGCGAAAAGAAATTGTGCAGCCGACGTTGCCAGTCCCTTACAATATATGTGAGATTACTAAGGTTGAGAGCCGCATATCTAATTTCGCCTTCTTCATATATGCACTTAGGTTTGAATGATGTTAATCATTTTGCAATCGTACTTTGATGATAATTTGTATATTAATTTATGTTTTTGGTAAATCTTTCTCCCAGGTTAAGCGTTTGGCATCGGCAATCTGGCGTTATAAAGCATACACTATTCCATCTGTAGAAGTGATTTTGAATTAAAATATATTGCCGAGAAGTTTGTAGTCACACAAAATGTAAAAACTATCCCGATTTGCATGTGCTGATGTGGTTCAAACTTCAGTTTTCATCATTATAGCACGACGAGAACAAGCCTATATATCTATACAAGACATTGACATTCAAAATTGTGGGTCGCACATCTCGAAGGCTTGCAGTTATTGTACTTAGCTCTTAAAAAATATTTCTGCAGCCTGCAGACTTTACAAAAAAATAATTTAAATCGAGTAAGCCAGCTGCACAATATATCAAAACTATTGTCCGTCTCACGTACTGTCGCGTTTCGACTGGCCAAGATACAACAGCACACTGATTAATGAGGACCAGAATCTTGTATATAATTTACGGTTTAATCCTCGTTAGTCAGCTTGCCATCGTGCTCTTATGATCACCGTGGCAGGTCTAGACGCGTCAGTACGTACAGCGGATGATAGTTTTCTACTTTCTGCGATTAGTTAATTTAAACGAGATTGGTGATATGTGCAACTCACAAAGGTGCTTGAACTAATTTCTAACAATACCCGCGTAATTATTAGTATATTTCTTTAATACTTTAACAGTTGAGCCTTTGTTTAAATATATCGGTAGATGCTTACCATACGATACCGTATCTCACAAAGCAGTATACTTTCATTTTATAGAAGAAATATAGCGATTTCTTTATTATATCATTAAGAAAATCCAACTGTTCTTGGGATGCTTAGTTGTTTACTTTTTAATCATTTACCGGATATACAACTGTGCTAGTTTTACCTTATAAACCAATAAATCATAAATATCTACTGACTTTGTTTATATTCCCCTGCGTTAATTGGGCATTGAAACGTTCGCTGTCTCTCGACGACAACAGAAGTCGCTTTAGCGCCTGTAGGCCTGACAACTTCCTTCGCCAGTCCGTCTCCACAAGATCCTGCAGTATCTCATCGATCTTGCGTAGACCACCATCCGTTTCAGGCTCGCCACCGACACTGTTATCAGCACTGTTCACTCCTTTGCTGAACAACGTCATACCCTCAGCTCCAAAGTTGCACGCCACATTGCCGGAGGTTGACTTTGCCTTATTCCCTGTCACAACTCCGCACACATTTGGCAAAGATGTTGATGAACTTCCTAGTTTCAAAGGACCAGTTATTAAGCTACGCTGAGATGTTGGCTGCTTCCATGAAACACCGGGGCGACACATCATTATTGAAGAATAGCCATGTGTATTAGCGAGACTGCTTAGATTTGTAGCATTGCTGCCAGACAATTGATTTTTATTGAGCCCACCTAATAAACGACTGGTTGACGAGGACCGACGTGCTTGTTCGACGTTAAGTGTACTACTAGCACAACTAGCAGTGCTCATAGCATGATCACGGGGAATTACTGTGGATAATGAATTAATAGTAACCATCTCATTTCGGTTGAGATCCTTCTGTCAATGTAATGTGATGTATAGTAATTTTGTACGAAGATAAACAAAGATAAATAAAATATTCGAGTCAATCTGTTATGTTTGCTCACTATTATTGCTCTAAATTTCTTCGTTAAAACAATCGATTACGTAACTTTTTACCAAAATATACCGAACGTTACACGTGTATTCTAGAAAGAACTCGATAGCACCAGTGACATCTGTCTGATTGGATTTTTATTGCTTTAAACATTCACGTTTCTGCTGACCTCTGCATTTATGCTATTCAAATGTACATTCATCTAATTAGACTACATTTACGACTCTATAAATGGTGAAATCCTTCTCAAATATTTGTATTTGATTCTCTTGCATCATTTTGCAGGAACGAAGTCATTGTTCTAAATATTACATTAAACCAGATAAAAAAACCAAGCTTAGACTTTTAACAAAAGCGTAGCTGATTTTAAATGCTTTAAAAGGAAAATAATAATCGTACCTAACAATTTTCAAACTAGAAAGAATGTGTATGTTCTATTGTTATGTCATTACATATAGCAAAATAACAGTTTCTCGTTAATACATTTTTCAACTATTCATCAAATATATAATAGTTAGATAACGTTTGTGGCGTAGACCTAATATATATGTAATTATGTATTAGGTGTTGCACACATATAAACAAATTAGTTCAATTATGACCAGAAGGATAAACCAAAGTCAGCATGAACGGAAAGTATAATCTCGTGCACATTCGGTTCGTGCTCACGTTCGATTCATCAGTAGGAGCCGGTATTACGACGTTTACACAAGAAAACCCATACAGTTTCGCCTCGATCGACATCAGGTGTTACATATTGTTGTCTTCATGACATTATTTAATTTAATATAAATGGTCATATATTTAAACTAACATGAGTTGCGCCGGCGGTCATAATAATAACTCTTAATTAAGGCTGCGATCTTGATATAAACGCCTGACCTATTATGTACATACATTTTCCAGTATAAAAGAAGTATTGTATAGTGTGGAAAAAGCAATTCATCCAGTAAATTGGTTCGTACTTATTGGGAACACATCACGTACTGGTCAGATTTTGCCGTGGACGGGGCTAGAAGCTGGGTACGTCTGCTTCGGAATCTGGCGCTCTAATCATTGAGCCACCCTGCCGCTCAGTTATATAATAACTAATGTTTCTTGGTTAGACTTTCCATTAGGTGGATCTCATATGGAATTCCTTTAGACCAGAAGTTTCAACAAACCACCCCCAATCTCTCATTAAAGAAAAAACACCACGCTAAATAGGTAAGTGGTATGGAACTGAACATTTACATAATTAAACGAACACTGGTTGTGCGGGAGATGATAGGAACTAATTTGTCGTGATATAAACACCTGACCCATTATGTACATACATTTGCCAGTATAAAATAATTATTGTATACTGTAGAATTATTAGCAATGTTAATATTTTTACCCACCTATTGTTTATTTAAAATCAATTTTCATAAAAATTAATTGATTCATTTTAAATATTTGTGTCATTCTTTGAAATAATAATTATTTTTAAAAAATGATTGCGCATATGTTGGAAAACCTGCAGAAATAGCGTTTTAAAAATTAGTACGACTTATGAATAAAGTCTGAAATGCTAGATCGTCAGCAGAATGGCTCAGCGGTTAGAGAACCAGATTCCGATGAACACGTGCCCAAGTTAGAGCCCAGTCTGCGGCAAATTCAGGCCAGTACGTGATGAGTTCCCAATAAGTAAGAAATCTGTCCACTGGATGAATTGCCTTTTTCACACTATAAAATGCTTAGTTTATACTGGAAAATTTATTTACATAATGGATCAGGTGTTTAAATCAAGATCGCAACCTTGATTAAAATTAATTGTTATATATAGGTTGTTGCGGTGAACTAATATATATGCAATTGTATGTTAGTTGTTCCGCAGCTAGTAACAAAATAGTTCAAATAGGACCAGAAAATAGAATAAAGTCAGCATAAAAGGAATGTGTAATCTCAGGCGCACATCTATTTCGTGGATACTAGCGACTCATCAGTAGGAGTTTGTACTATGCGCTATACCAACAATATATTTGGGTGAGGATTGTGACAAAATTGGCCGATACAATCCCCTATTCATATGTCAATACCAGCAGTAATGGAGCTAACTTCATGTAAAGCCAACTCAATATTATATATATATATATATATATATAGTATATATAGAGCCTATAAATGGTAAAAACACTATGGTTGTTGAATTGGTACGTGATATCAACACTATGATTACCGAATAGGAACATAGTACTAACAAAATGGATATCAAGGTATGCTAAACCTCACAAAAATTGAGAATTACAACTAATTCTAATCATCTGTTGCTCTAGCAAATCCATACACTCTGGCCTTGATCGATTTCAATTATCACTTTTGCGGTAATGATGACATCATTGAATTAAAAATATAAGAGCTAGATACTGTTTGTTACAAAGAAATAATATGTGTAATATTATGTGGTTTATATTATGCACTCAGTAAAAAATTAGTTAGAATAGAACTAGACGAATATGCAAAAAGTCAGTATGAACAAAAGATAAAGACGTAAGTCTCGTGCTTGCTAGCGACTCAATAGTAGATGTTAGCAGTGTTTTGTATTGACTACCTTTTACACTGAGGAGGCTCCAAATTGTGTCGTGGACAAAAGAATATTTCCAAGCAGAAGCGGAAGAATTAAGATGAATAAAAATCATGAAAATGCTGTAAATGTAAGCCGGACCTCATAAATTCGTAATAAATAAATAATAATTTTGTAAATTTGTTTCACAGATTTAAAATTCAACAGGATGAGCTAGCCCGGGATATTATAGCATGTAAGAAGCATGTAATAATAATAATATAACTGATTCTTTGCAGTGATTTCAATCGCATGATGCTTACGTTTATCCTACTGGGTCTTGCCAGATATGGCGTTTTGCCGAACATTCCTGGTGGGGGGTCTGAAAGGAAGAATGCTAGCTGTACCACAATTCAGCGATGAGGGCTATCAAACTACAGTCAACGACACCACTGATGAGCTCTACTGCAACAACATGCAGAGGCAACCTTCTTTCTGGCAATCCCTTAAATCAAGTTTGCGAATTTGAAGTAAACACCAATCCCATTGTATTTAACCAGTCGTCGAACAACATAACAAAACTACCGCCAGTCGACGACTGGTTAAATACAATTGGATTGGTGTTTACTTCAAGCTCGCAAACTTTATTTAAAGAATAATTACCACCATCCGCGCAATCAAGTATTGTTTAATTCTTTCTGTAAAATCTATTTGTCAGATATAGCGGATTCGTAAAGAGTGGGAATAGAATTGATCAGCAGTTGTGATCAATTTGTCACCTTTTGAGCAGCAACATCAGTATAGTTCTTCGAGAGAACAACCGTTTCAATGTGGCAATCGAGTCCACTATCTCACAGTCAATGACAGAACGGACGTGGTCCAGAATAAAAAAACCTTCGGGTGAGCAGAATTGTGAGCCTACGGAAGAGGATCCGCAGAGCATCTTTCAATTTGCTAGGAATCATATTGCCCGGGAGTAAAAAAGTCTTTAAAACTTTGCCACACCTAAAAACTTCTGTTGAAACTAAAATGTCGCAAACTTCAGCAAAAAGCCTTTGATTATAAAATCGCACACTGGAACAAATGTTTTGGTGGCTCCCACGTCTTGGCCATTAAACAAGGTACAACATACAAGAGTAAATATGTGCCAAGTTTCCGGCACGGTGATCGTAGCAGCTGGTGAATGACGAACTAATTTATTAATAAATTATGAAATTTACTCTATTCTATTGTGGCGAATAAACCGGCACTCCTGTTGGCCAATAAATTATTAGAAAATAGGCTTCGATCATTAATTATAAAAACAAACGTATATTACTCTCGAGACCGAAGAGTCGGGAATCCATACAGTCATCAGGAAGAACTCCGGTACAAGGTGAGAAATGTAAGTTGTTCGGATCATTGAAAGAGTTTTGAATCCAGTACAATACTACATTTAAGCCTCTTGATTGCACTGAATGCCTTGGGCCTACAGCCAATCGCCTTAAACCATGGCTAGATTTAAATGATGATCAAGAAAAACCAAGAAAATATAGTGCTTCTTCAAAGAAACTACCGGCGGATAATTAAGCAACGCAAGTGATGATAGAAGCCAGCGTTCTCGAGCGATCATCATCTTTGGTTCGAGTTTCTATCTCACACAAATTAAAGGTTCCCTCCAACCTGCAGCTAATTTTTGACAATCAAATGCGTTGTCCAAACATGACCCATACGTCATGCTGCTGCCGACTGATCTAAAGAAAGCATTGAAGGTGCTACAAAGTACAATGGGTTCCTCTGTGGCCAATTCATATTTACTGCAGCTTACGTTAAGAATTTCATTATTTAGGCGACTACCCAACGGAAGAAGATGCCGCTCAGAGAGGTAGAAGATCGATTATATTTAAATCCTGAAAAGGTACAGATAGGTTACCAATTACGGTTCCTCGGCCACTCAGTTTCAGCAGATGGATATATGCCCATCACGGATTATCCGATATCCACTATTAGAAGACAATTACCTCGGTTGATTGGCACGATGATTTATTTAGATCATATCTCGCGAGGCATGGCGGTTACTCAAATACATTTTATCTAAAATAGCTAGCGCTAAAATAATATTCCATTAGACCGACTAGGCACAAGCAACGTTAAACCAATGTGCGCAGAACCTAAAAGACGCGACTATTATGACGTTCACGCTAGGAGGCATATAAACCGTGACAGGCACCTCAATCAATAGGCATAGGGAGCAGTATTACAAGCCGACGGACACCCGCTACAACACGTAAGTCTCTCGCTCACGAAAGCAAAGTAGAATTATACCGTCACCAAAAATAACAACTAGCAGTAAAGTGTGCTCTAAGACAGTTGTGATATTTTATCATCGGTAAACATATATACGCCTTTACCGATAAATAAGCACAAGTGAATTCCCAGTTACTTGGCGTAGAAAAGAAAGGCGTACATCAAGCTAGCCAGGAGCTTGACGAGTACGATGCAACAGTTAACCATCAAGTCGGCATCGTGAATTCTGCAGCCCAGTTTCTGCTGCTTGAATATAGTTACGTATCATTGTCTGCAAAGAACAAGGCAATGGTGCTACATACCAAGTAGTCAAGCAGCTAAAAAGTGGTACGCCGGTATTCGCAGCATACGAAGCTTTAGCCTGCAAATTAGCTACTGGTGCAAAAAGGATAAAATGTACAATAGTTTGTGCCAGAGTTCATACGAACAGAAATGTTTTCTTGTTGGCATGAAAAGTCTTGACATCTTGGCAGTGGGCGCCTCTTCGAATCATTGCAGTTGTGATTGTATTCGCCAAGCATTTCAAAAGATATTCGTAATTACTGTCAACAGTGCGCTATCTGTCACCGTCGTAAGCTGCAGAAAAGAGAAAATGTGCCTTAACGTACCTGACATACCACCAAATTGGCAGGTCCGCTGACTCTGGTGTAGGACGAGGCAGCTTAAGTGTTCTCCGTGGTCAAAATGTTTACCCGAACGGTGGAAGATGTAAGGTTGAAGAAAATCACGACAGAAAATATGATAATGTGCTTAAAAGTGTGCTGACTTAGTCCATCATATGCGCCAAAATTTATTGATACAGACAAGGTTGCACAGTTTGAGTCGAGGGAATTAAATCAGTGTTTCAAGAACCTTGACATAAATCTTTTCCGGACTGCAACTTATCATTCTTAGAATAATGACAAGGCTGAGAACACGCACCGGACGATAAAAGTTATTACAGTGTCGGTAACACGATGACCCTGAATCCGGACGGGACAAGTTAGTTTAGAGTCGAGCGGAACGTGCCATTTACACTATAAACAGCTAGAGGCTTTGCTCCAAAAAGTATGGTCTATGGAGGATAGATGCGACTGCCAGGCGAACTCGTATCCCCAGGGCCGTAAGAAATCTGCACCACATCAGATATGCAGCAGCGCCAACAATTGATAGCTTAGACCGTGTGCGTCATACAGCGGCATACCTATATTCGACGCTCTACGCATACATGCTTAAGGGCCAGGTACTAGGTTTTGGTGGCGGAGTTGGGGGTCCATGATGTTACACACTGCCAATGCTGTTCCGTATCGAATAGAGAGGGGAGCGCGCGGAACATCACTGTTTTTGTCAACCCCGTGCTCAATAACTTAAGCAGAGTTCTGATGCCGTCTTTTGACGGAAAAGATGTTGCAGTCCCCGCCTTTAAGTCCGAAAATGCTCGGATGACTCTATTTAGGGTTTTTGTCAATAAAAGAAACTTTCCACGCAAAAGCGTATGCATTAAGATGGCGAATCAAGAGAGTGTTGGAGAGAGCGTCCGAGCGTCAAAACTTATAATTTAAAAAAAATAATGCAGATTTGTATTACTAAAGGCCTCGCTGTATATGATCAAACTCCTATAAATAATTTGAATTAAAAAAAAGGAAATTATGTCTACTCACAAAGATTTCTGTTGGAAGAGCTAATTTACATTTTCTCAGAAAAAATGAATAACTTAACTGCAGATTTAATATTAATTTAGTTGCGTCTAGTTGAAACCATTATTTTTTAAATGTGCGGGAATCTTGTAAATGATCCAACTCACATGGAGAAAAACCACAGACAGTGCAACTAAAACACACACACACTATATATATATATATATATATATATATATATATATGTCGGACGATACAATGTCCTATACTTATGTCTATTAAAGCAATAGTAGTGAAACCTTGATATACCATTTATACGATCAGACATCAAATGGAGTTCAATATCGGTAATATATACTGAGCCTAAGAGTAGCAAAATTAAGCTTTTGAATACATGTCAAAATTCGCAGATAATGAGAAAATCCATTCTGAACTGCTTTACCAGCAAAGTCGTGCCATTTTGCCTTGACCGATATCAGTTATCACATGTTCGTGGTTGTCATGACATCAATAAATTTAACATATAATAGTTTTAAAGCTGTACCTACTGGATATTGACGTGTGGCCCGCAGACTAGAATCGTTCTGTCCTGTTTCACAATATTCTCCATCTTCGTTAGACTTGTCGCGTGGAGTTATGTCTTCATCTGCGTCGACCTCCTCTGGAGAAACTCTGTTAGGACCTTTGCTTCGGTCTTTATTCTTGTTCACATCATCGTTCGTTAAAGGAACTGTTCCTACCTTCTGGCGACAGTGACTGGCTTTTTTGTTGTTTAAACCAGACACGTCGAAAATCTGCGAACCGCTGCTTCCTCTTATTGAATTGCTCCGCGCACGGAGTCGACCTGCAGGCTCATTAAATCGCACTGTACCAGCACCGCGTTCCGCTTGTCTAGCACTTCTTCCACCCCAATCAGTGACCGATCCTTCCGGCAGCATAAACTGATTACTTCCTTGTCGTAGACAGGAACTGCCATGAGGCAGCTCTGAAGAACAAAGATTGTCTACTGAATTCACATTAAGTTTGTATCCACTTGACTCTGTAAAGCAGGACAGCGGTCTTTTTCCAACCAGACCCTGATTATGAGGAAAAATATTTTTGTTGAGAATAAAAGTAAAAATTAAATTGAAAGAAAAATAAATAAGTACTGCACAAAATATGGCAACAAAATATAATTTAATTTAATTAACCAAAATTGAGCATATTAATGACAAATGCTTTTTAGCTGTCGTATTTTGGTTGTACAGACTGTAAGTGCTGGTTGAGATTATCATTTGCACCATGAAAAACTTGACTTGATCTTGGTTATTTTGTAATAG
Source organism: Eudiplozoon nipponicum (assembly GCA_029291075.1). Taxonomy (NCBI): domain Eukaryota; kingdom Metazoa; phylum Platyhelminthes; class Monogenea; order Mazocraeidea; family Diplozoidae; genus Eudiplozoon; species Eudiplozoon nipponicum. The sequence continues at coordinate 5,652 of JAQBSW010003419.1, read as the reverse complement.
ATTTCCAGCCGTCAATAGCGAGTCTAATCCTAATGACGCATGTTTTTTGAGATCACAAATTTCATATAAATGTATGTGGTGGACAGTATCTATAGATTCTACATTATATATATATATATATATATATATATATATATGGCAGAATTTTAATACATATCTTGCCAGCATCATCTAAATATTGCTTATGGCAGCAAAGAAAATTCATTAAGAAAGTAGGTTTCGCCATTATTTGGATCTCGTTAAGTAAATGCCGAATTTGCTGCGACAGGGGTTCTAACATTGACACATTGACTTAGGAGTCCTACAATCCAACCGCAGTGCCACCTGGGCCGCAAACTACAGATACTTTACAGTAACATACCAACTTACATTTTTAGTAAACCTTTCTTTCAGGTGGGACCTATTTGGAATTTCAGTGACCAAAATCTCTAAATAATCGCCGCCTTTCAGTTATTATAGAACATATACCATTGCACCAGGGGTAATGATATTGAATGTATATATATAAATCTTTTAATATAGCATGTGATAGAAAGCAAGGTACGGACCTGAATATGAATAAATTTTACTCCTATGACATTCAGTTTTTCCGGCTTGCAATGAGTGAAAATGAAAAGAAAAAGGGTAAAACATTGATTTTGAATTGAAAGTTTCACATAAACCAGAGGTAATATCACAATTGCTGCCAATAACTACAGTATTAACAGTTAATAGTCAGAAATGTATTTATGAATTTTTGCGGGGTGCCAGTTAAAAGTCCAGTCATATACGAATTTATTTTTATTATTTAGCTGGATATTAAGGATACCAAAGCAAATAACAGCATCCTATGTGCGTAAGTAGTTTTCGTTTTTGCTTCGAAAAGAATCTGGTAATCCGCTGGAATTTGAGTTAGACTTTTAAGATCAATGTGTTCAGCAATTATATGGAAGCCTTGTATCAGTATGCTTCATATACGCAAATGTGTAGCGTCTAAGAGTGGCGAATTTTGTCTCTAGAAAAGGATAATAAGTTACATAAAAAAATACTTTGATAATTATCAAGTCTTAAACTCACTTCCAGAGAATCTTGTCACCTTCATTTTTAACTATAGGAGTTTGAATAAATTTATAAAAACCAGACGATGGAAATAAGACCAAAAGCCACACTCGAGTGTCTTTATGACGATGCTATATCCATAATTTCAAAGAAGGATTAATGTTTTCCTCTAATTACATCTGGACTATAGTAAAGTGTGGCATAAGCGATTTAATTTTATAAAGCGTGAGCACAAGGAAGGCTTAAAAATTGAGTTACAACAATAAAATTAGATTAATAAAGTCGGACCATGATTTTGGTATCGTTCTTATGAATAACAATGATTATATTAAGCAAATGGGCAATGTTCTTGATGGTGCCAAAAAAATAAAACTGTGACGATTAAATAAAGTTAGATAAGGCACTACCGAAGATTCAATTTTACATGTGATTAGATAGTCATATGGTGTAATTTATAAAGGAACTGACAGAGCGAGTTGTAATAACATTAATAACATCATACATCGTTTCAAACAAGCAAAATCAGACGCCACACGCACGGCATGCCAAGTTTGCACAAATAAGTTGAAAATAGAAAATTTCCACCATTAATTGTAATAATATCAATGACAAACACTGCATAACAGAAACAGACGGGAGAATTAAAATCAATCCTAAAGACAGTACAAATTGAAATGTCAAACAATTCGTATATCTATACAACAATTCCATTATATACATACATGCGTCTGTTTAAACTACGATTTTTATAGTGTAGGAAATGCAATTCATCCAATAAACTGCGAAGTAGACGTGCCAGTGTTCGAGCCCTGTCCGCAGCAAATTCTGGCCAGTACGTGATGAGTTCCCAATAAGAACGAAACCGGTCTACTCGATGCATTGCCTTTCCTACATTATAAAATGCTTAGTTTATACTGACAAATGTATGTAAATAATGAATAGTATTTTTGTATCAATATCGACGCCTGATTAAAATAATAGTTATCACCGCCCGTGCAAACAATGCTCGTTTAACTAAATAAATGTTTATTTCAATACCACTTCCCCTTGTATCCTGGTGTTTGTTCTATAATGACAGATTGGGAATGCTTAGTTGAAATTTCAGGCCTAAAGAGATGCCAAATAGACTCCACCTAAAGGAAAGCCAAACCAAAAAACTTTTGGAAGCTTATAACTGAAAATTTTGTGTAGTGTGCGGCAGCGTGGATCAGTGATTAAAGCACTAGATTCCGAAGCAGACGCGCCCAGGTACGAGCCCTGCCCGTGGCAAATGCTGGACAGTACGTGATGAGTTCAAAATAAGGACAAAACAGGTCTACTCAATTAGTTCAATTTTTAAAAATTATACAATGCTTAGTTTTTAGTGACAATTTTATGTACATAAAGCACCTGGAGTTTATAGAAATATCGCAATCTTGACTTAAATAAATGTTGTCACCGACCGCGCCACTATTGTTCATTTAATTATATGTGTTCTCGATACTTTTGATTCCGGAAATAAATTAAGATTTTACTTTGTCAAGAATGAAAATGTCTTTGTGTGACCTCATATATCTATTTACAAGCATCCTGAAAGTCAACCCCAAGAAGAGTTTCGGTTTATTCATGGATAGCAACACGCACCATTCCCCATATGTAAAAATTCTCCTCAATAAGTGCATTAAAGAAATTAAATTCACCTTCAATGGTCAAAATCTCACGAAATTCAATGGGGTGGCAATGGAGGGTCCGTTACGGTGTCTACGGGCCCAAGCATAATGTTCTATCAGGAAACATCAAAACTACCACCAAATATCGAAAAATACTGCCATACATATCTGAGGCATTTTGATCACACTTTCATAACGATAAATGATAGTGACGGAAAAAATAAAATATTTGAAAATTTTCAAAAATGCGGGCCATCAAATTACGTTTCCTTGCGATTGGCACTAACGCACTATCTGATTTTGACATGTTGCTATTGAGACGAGAAGGAAAATTTATCAAACTCGGACACGGACTAGCCAGCACATCCATTTTGCAAATCGCTGGCCAAATTTCCGAAAAAATGAATTTTATACGCAATTTATACTAAAGAATAAATAAAATTTGTTCTGATGAATTTCTCTGCCAAAACCTGGCGGTGTTTATATCGACATTTGCTAGAAAACATATATCCGGAAAGGCCTATTGAAATAAACACTAAGTTCAGCTATATAATGTATGTGTTTAATATCACTTAATATCCCTCGATTTAAAAAAAATTGACTATAAAGTCGAGTTGAGTTTTATCTGTGTTTTGTCCATTTGATTGAGTGAGTATACGTATAATTTTGTTTATAATTTATGTTTATTTAAAGTACACGCGATCAGAATAGTACTCAAACTACCAAACAATAATATAGGCAATACAATTTAACAATAATTGACTTCGCGGGTGGTGGTAAAAATTCTTAAAATGAAGTTTGCGAGCTTGAAGTAAACACCAATCCCATCGTATTTAACCAGTCGTTGGTAGTTTTGTTATGTTGTTCGACGACTGGTTAAATACAATGGGATTGGTGTTTACCTCAAGCTCGCAAATTTGATTTAAAGAATCAAACAATAACTCAAAATTGTCATAAAGGAAAAAGTGCAAATTTATTGTCAATTATTTCCTAAATTAAATGTTTATGTCAAAACCATATGTGATTTGAAAAAAAAGAATAGTGAAAAGATTTCATTATATGTATGAACTAGGTATTGGCTAAAGATAGAATGAGGTGACAAAGACCATTCATCAAGTAGACCGTTTAAATCCAATGCATCTTGGATGAGAACTCGACTGTGGCAGATCTAGCAAACAATTGATGAGTGCCAATAAAAACAAAGCTTGGTAAGATTTCAGTGAGAATTTTACACGCTTCCGTTATGCAAACGAAACAGCTAATTTATGCAACACTTACTTCTTGCATGAACATTGGTTGCGCAGGCGGTGATAACAATTACTTTAATCAAGGTTGCGATCTTGATATAAACACCTGACCCATTATGTACATATATTTGTAAGGTTAAACTAAGTATCGTATAGTGCAGAAAAAGCAATGCATCCAGTATACCGGTTACATCCATGTTGGGAACTCATCATGTACTGTCCAGAATTTGGCGCGGACAAAGCTCGAACCTGAGCACGTCTGCTCCAGAATCTGGTGCTCTACATAGGGTAGTCGACATGAAAACGGGTTTAAAGCTCTAAAATTGGTGTTCATCTGTAGTATCGATTATGGTACACGAGACGTGACGATAATACAAGAAAATGAGTATCGCAATAAAGGCAGTGAGTTTAACAATACGACCACCCATATGACTACTTATAATGTCAATTTCAACGTATACGTTTTAGTGAAAACATGGATCACACAATTATGCAAAATAAAGTAAAGCACCAGTTTATTTATTTGACATTTCAACTTCAGAAATACATAGCACCACAAGGAACACAGAGGAATACGCATCTTATTAACATTAGGCTTGGAATAAAAATAATTCCGTGTTTCTTGTGTATTTATTCCGCGCGTAATAAACATTTACACCACTTAAGCCTCCGCTTCGCGATAGCGCTAATCCATTTACTGGAAGTTATTAATTAAAGTTCTGAAGACGTAATAAATTTACAATGCCGCAAGGAACACAGAGAAACACGCATCTTATTAACATTATGCTGGGAATTCACATACTTCTGTACTTCTTCCTCGCATAATTAACATTTACACCGCAGTATTTTATTTACTGGTGGTTATTAATTAGTATTCTCCAATATATTAAAACATTTTATACAAGAAAAATGTCGAGGGGGGCTCTTCGGTTTAAAATATAATCATGTATAACACAACTTGCCCTTTCTTTAAGTTGTTTAACTGCGTCACATACAGTGTTGGCCGCCTTTTCCGGTAGAATACGTCGCGCTACCACATCAACATCGGAGATTCGTGACATAAGAATCGATAAAATCTGTCGGCCAAAGTATCTGATAAAAAAGGTAGGATAAAGGTAAGATATGACAATTTTATGCAAAATTATATCGGATTAAATTACAGCGAGGTCAGCTGGGGGCGTTCTGAACAGTTATAGATGATGAATCACTATGCAGAATGCTTCAATATTACAAAAACTCGTAAACAAATATTTGTGACATAAGAATTGCTAACATTTGTCGGCCAAAGTAACCATGACATCATTCAAATGAATATATAATATTTGATTATTGTTTGTTGTGAAGAACTAACATATACGCAATTGTGTATAAGGTGTTGCGCAACAAGTACCAAATTAGTTCAAATAGGACAAGAATGATAAAACGAAGTCAACATGAATGAGAGGTATAATCTCATGTGCACACTCGTTTCGTGCTTATTGGTGACTCATTACGTTCTATACCTATTATATGTTAGGTTGAGGAATGTTGGACAATTGGATGGTACAATCTATTATTCGACTGTGTATATCATCAGCAGTGGAGTTAACGTCATGTAAAGTCTCCGACAATGCGAATTCAAAGCCAAATCACTATATATAATATCGATCAAAATTAGAGTGTATGGACTTGCTGAGTTGGTACTCGATACCAACACTATGGTTGCCGAGTCGGTACAT